>JAQJVL010002701.1:45000-85423 GCA_035578905.1 Stictocephala bisonia | reverse complement strand
AAAATGATAAAAAATAGTAAAATTATATAACCCTACTTGTATTTGGTATTTGTGCACTCCTAATAAAGCAGGCTATCTAATAATAATAAAATATTACATCTTTGGGAAAACAAAAATTTTTTATGATTCATGATATCTCAGACAATGACTTTTGTAAACATAAAAAAAGGGGGGTGTCACCTTGAAAACAATATATTATAGCTAAATTCAAAATTCCAAGATAGCCTAAATATTACAAATTTCATCTAGTTTCAGGATATATAAAGGTTTTATATGTTATTTGAAGTATAAAAGTAATTATACAGGTAGTCCTCATTATACGCGGTAGATACGTTCCGCCTAAGCGCCGCTTATAACGAAACCGCGTATAACGAGTCGGAGCTAAAGCGGGTTACGCCACTGTAGCCACAGCAGGCCGGCCTACTGCTTATTAGTACTGTACGCAATTCAAACTACAATATCATAAGATTATCAAAAGATTAATTAATTATTTTGGAAATATAATAAAAATGTAGGCCTATAATAATTCATTAACACCTTTTATTGAATTCAAATTTGACTACTACATGAACAAACAAAATAAGAACGTACAGTATAAATGTATATAGGCATACTTTAATTAAAAATTAAATTCAAAGAGAAAAGGATATTAAAAAGTAATAAAAGTACTGTACAGTACATAACTAAAAAAGTACATCATATACAGTAGTTCAATCTTTTGATGTGCCTGCCACTGGGCTGGGAGGGTCAGACTGCCCGCCTTTGTTTACGTCTGACGTCTGCTTACCAGGTGTTTGTACCTTTTCAGCTGTTTGGGAGAAAAATGTCTTAATCGAGAGCTGGGTTGTTGTTTTTAATTTATTGTTATATAGTTCACGATAACACTTAATCACATTCTCAACTTCCCCTTTTAATCTTAGAACTCCTCGTGTCATCTGGGTCGTTCTCTTCAAAATAATTTAAAGCGTTATTAATCATACAGAAAGCCTCTGCCATTCCTTTACTAGTCAAGGTTTTAACACTTTCAAGTTCTTCTTCCTTATCGGATCCTTCAGAAAACCTATCATCTTCTATTGTTAATAGGTCTTCGGTACTTAGCTCTTCTTGTAGTGTAATCAATTCATCAACATCCGCTTCATCTACGTCTGTGAATCCCACACACTGTGCCATATCCACAATATCTTTTGACGTTGTTCTGACATTTTCAGTCATTTCTACATCATATTTGACGATTTCTGGCCACAAATTTTTCCAAACACCATTCATACATTTAGGTTTCAATTCATTCCAGGATTTGCCTATGATATCAATAGCCATTTTGATGTTGAACTGTTTCCAAAAGTCCTTAATAGATAATTTATCATCAGCATCACAAGTTTTAATCAGTAAAGAAAATGTATGTTTAAGATAGTTGGCTTTAAAAGCTGAAATAACACCTTGGTCGATAGGCTGCAATATGGACGTAGTGTTCGGGGGTAGAAACATAACTTTAATGTTCTCATTTATTTCACTTATTTCAGGAGGGTGGCTTGGAACATTATCTACCAGAATCAAAAATTTAAAAGGAATCTTTTCTTCATAGCAATACACTTTTAAATCATTTTGCAGCACTAGTGAAATATAATCATGAAATATTTTACCCGTCATCCAGCCTTTTTTACCCGACCTCCACAATGCAGGCAACATATATTTGTCACAGCCTTTTAGTGCTCTGGGGTTTTCTGAATGGTAAACCATCAGTGGTTTAAGTTTGAAATCCCCAGAAGCATTTGCACTAAAGAGTAAGTGCAGCGATCTTTAGCAGCTTTAAATCCAGGAGCAGTTTTCTCCTCAATAGAAATAAATGTTTTGTTTGGCATTCGCTTCCAAAATAGGCCAGTTTCGTCAAGGTTAAAAACCTGTTTGGCCGTATACCCCTCCTTTTCAATAAAATTTTTAAAAGTTATAGCCTTAAAAATTTCAGCGCCTACATTGTCTGCCGATGACGCCTCACCTGTTAATTTTAAACTGTGAAAAGCGTTGCGTGCCTTGAAACGGTCAAAGCACCCTTTACTGGCATTAAAGTCTGGGGCGTTTTGATCATCCTTAGTAATTTCTGTATAGATAGCTCTTGCTTTCTCTTGGATGACTGCCATCGAAATGGGTGCATGGAGCTGATTATAATGTTCAATCCAGTTTGACAGTAGTTTTTCCATTTTCTCCATCGAATCAGATCTGGACTTAGATACACGTGCTAAACTTAAATTTGTACAAGACTGCACACTCTTACGAATAGTTTCAGCATTTGATCGGATTGTCCTAATAGGTGACTCTGGAAGGCCCATCACTCGGTGGATATCAATTATACGCTCCCCTTTATCGAGACGTTTTAAAACTTCAAGTTTAACTTCTAAAGAAAGAGAATGTCTAACACGTTTATTACTTACATCTATCTGTTTCTTCTCACGTTTTCCCAACATTATAACACAACTCATAACAATATTGTTCACAATTCCACGCCACAAGAAGTAAATTGTACACCACTAATGCGAATAAATAAACAACAGTGCTCGACAGAAAGAGACAGATAGACGGGTGGGGCGCGCCTGAGGAATGTGGAATGTTGGTGGGGGGTCCGGCCCATCCGCGTATAAGCGAAACCGCGTAAATCGGGACCGCGTATAACGAGGAATACCTGTACTTACAAAACCCTGTGTAGTACAATATATGCAAACATTTGTTACTGTGGTAACATAATTTTCAAAAATTTGCTAAAAATTCTATATAATCAGTACAGACTTCTAACTAGTACTAAAATTTATAGAATTACTTCTTCTATAAATAAAATATATTTGTAAAATGGTTACCTTGGTAACCTCTGGCTGTGAGCTTAGGGGTCCACAGATGATGATGAAATTTATCCGGCGTACGCACACAAATGTGATATTCTTCATGTTCACAATTTTTTTCTTTTATAAAAAGGCTTCAATATAAATTTTTGTGTGTTGTATGTATATACCAAAAGTAATGTAAACACAATTATATCATAATAACACCATAATTACGTATAATAAGACTTACAAATACAATTGAAAGACAAGTAAACAAAACTTCCAAGGCTAGCGTCAGTTTGAAAATCGCTTTCGCATTGGACAACGAATATTCATCAAAATATTATTTTCCATTGTTCCCGTCGTCTTAGAACCAAGTTAGGCATACCACTACAATCGGTAACTCTTCCCGTTTCCAGTGGTATATGAATCTTGTCAATAGCGCTAATAGGCATACTATAACAAGTGATAATATCGAGCGATGTCAAGTCGACAATTTTTTTGTCGATTGCCAGTACAGAATCAACACAAGTCGACAATTATTTGTCGAAACGCGGCACAAGGGTTAATCAATACAAACATACAAGAAAAATAAAACCTAAAAGTTGGCTTGGTTATGATAAAGTTCGAAACAATCGTCCGGGTGGAGGCAGGCTGCACTTGGCATATTTTACAGAGATGACATGACACATCTGGGTGATCCTTTTTCCATTTTCTTCATAAAATGCCTACCACTTAGCCTCTGTTCCATGGGTCCTAGGGATGGTCGTCTTGTTTTTAGCTGACTCGTCATGTTTTCAGCGACTAGTGTTTTCATTTTTCATCTTACCAAACTCTTTCTGAAAGCCAAGTGACCAAGGGTTTTTTTCATATGCTTGATCTGTAATTGTTTGTATAACAAATAGGAATTTATCAAAGACACTTCCAGGATCCAAAAAAAACATTTTTCTATACCATTTTTTGGTACGTTGCATGAATTCGTAAGATGAGATGAAGGAGTCACTCTTATCAACGGCACCAATATTTTTAATGTAGTCCAAAATTATGTTTGGTTTTTTAACATGTGTTTGATTTGACATTTCTTTGGTACTTCACTTACATCTAACTAACTCACTTTTCAATGCTTGCTAAGCATATATGTACTATTCTTTTATCCTTCCAAAACATAATTACTGTATTTCATTTTCTAAAAAATATTGTCACCTTTTTCATTTTCTTTGTAATTGCTTTAAGTTTGGGTAGCATTCCTTTTCTAGTAGCCAATACTACTGATTGTGAATGGGTGGGCAGGTGGGTCAATACTACTGGTCGTGTATGGGTGGGCAGGTGGGTCAATACTACTGGTCGTGAATGGGTGGGCGGGTGGGTCAATACTACTGGTCAAAAACGTATTCTATCCTAATAGTTCATTCACCAATTCAGGGCTCGTATAGTACATATCGGTATATAAATGTAGTCCAGTTGTTGGTGATGAGGGATCTTTCATAATGACCTATTGACAGTGTTTTGACAATTTGGGTTGTCTTTAGCAGCTGAGAGCCTGGCATAAGTTTTTGTTTGCTAAAATATGGTGAAAAATCATATATGTATCCATTACAACAATCTGAGAGGATAAAAATTGTTAACCCCAACTTTGTTGGTTTTTTAGGGTTATAAATACGAAAACTTACTTTACCCTAAAATGAAATTGTGCTTTCGTCAACTGCCACTTTGTTGCTTGCATTTATTAAGTGGTTTTATAGGTAAATAATTGGCTTTATAAGGAAGTCTTTCCCCTTTGCATCCCCTTGGATGTATTTTAGAGAAAAAATTTCTAACTGTCAATGTAATCCTAAAGAGTTCTGGAAGATAATAAATGAATTCAATGGTGTTAAGTCGAGGAGGACTCCTTTTCCAATTAAGCATTTTTTACCAGGCGAAGACATCACCAAGCGGTCGGTACGGAAGGTAGCCAATTCATTTAACGATTATTTCGCGAGTGTTGGAGAACAGTTAGCGAGCGCGCTGCCTCCCTCCGCCGGGCTGCTGGTGGTGGACGACGCCGACGCCGCATACAGAACCAGGCATGTGTTCACATTGGAGCCGGTCACCGAGAGCCAGGTGGAGCGGTATGTCGCCGAGATGTGCTGCAACTCTGTCCCAGGAATCGATGAATTTTCTTCCACAGTTTTGAAAACTTATATAAAACATTTAATCACACCTTTGACTCACATTATCAATATTAGTTTAAATTCCGGTGTATTTCTAATTCATTTAAAATTGCTAAAGTCTTTCCACTTCATAAATCTGGCGAAAAATCGACATATAGTAATTTTAGGCCCATCTCCTTGCTCAGTACACTGTCCAAAGTATTGGAGAAGTGTGTAAAAAAACAATTACAAGTATACCTGGAGTCAAAAAATCTACTTTCAAGTCGACAATTTGGCTTTAGAAGTGGTAAGAACTCTGTGGACGCTTTATTTATGTTAAATAAAATCATAATGAATAACATTAATAAAGGCAAAAAGATTTTGCTTGCCTTTATTGATCTAGCTAAGGCTTTTGATTCAATCGACCGGAAAAAACTTTTTACAAAAATAACTGAGCTGGGAATAATTGGATTACCTTTGAATTGGTTTAAAAGTTATTTAAGTGACCAATGCCAAAAGGTTTCGATAAATGAAGTGAAAAGTGACACTAAGAGTTACGACTACGGAGTAGTTCAGGGAAGCAACCTCGGCCCATTGTTATTTTTAATTTACATAAATAATATAGATAAAATAAATATTTCTGGAGATCTGTTTTTGTTTGCGGATGATACAGCTGTGCTGTTCCATGCTGAAACCTGGACCGATGTTTTCAAAATGGGGCGTCACAAAACTTAACAATAATTAAGCAGTGGTTTGATCAAAATGTCCTTACAATTAATATTAAGAAAATAAAATGTTTACCCATAGCTCTTCGCAAAGGGTCAGAACTTGCTGCGGAGCTGAGAGTGGTGGTGCACTCTTGAGATGACCCCGCTAAAGAACACTGTGACTGTCAAGTCGTAGAGAGTCGACCACTACAAGTTTCTGGGTGTCATTATTGATAACCAGCTACAGTGGGACAAACATATAGATTTGTTAAAGTCTAAACTAAGAAAGTTCATATACGTTTTTAAACAATTAAGTACATTTTTAAAAACTCATGAAATTAAAACTGTATATTTTGCATATGTTCAGTCCATTTTAGAATACGGTATTATTTCTTGGGGAGGGGCTTTTAAATATATAGTAGAACCGTTATCTGTCATCCAAAAATCTATTTTGAAGACAGGCTTCCATAAGATAAAAATGTTTTCATCCGACTTACTTTTTCAAGAAACAGGTGTTCTCACCATGACATATATTCATTAAAAATCTTCTAAATTTCATTTTTCATCATTCCGATTTAATATCTACTCCTACTTCACATAATTACAGAACAAGAAATGCCTTGAATGTTGGTGTTCAAGTCCTTAGAACAGTTAAATCTGTAAACAATACGAATTCCTTCTACCTTGCAAATGTTTTGTATCGCAACATACCGAGGGAGATAAGGGATCTACTTAGCACCGTCAGTCACAGTATGTACAAAAAGCGTGTGTCTCTCTCTGCCTGGCTGTTAGGGACCAACTGTGATTACGCGGATGATCTCCTCAAGTCAATCTACATCTGACAACACGATTACTTGACTTATTACTTTACTTTGACTTCATTACTTCTATGCTTTACTTCCGTAACTAATACTAAATTACTTGACTTCATCCAATGGCATCAAACCCTCATAAGTAACTAATATATATTTTAAAATTAAAAACTCATGGCACTCGCTTAGTTTCTTCTGTTGTATAAACCGTTTAAATAAATACTCAGTTGTGTGTGGAGATTTCAATTTCAATTTTCTTGCCAGTGAAAAGAAAACAGAATCATTTGTTAACCTTGCTAAGATGTACGGATTAAAGAGGACAATTTTACAACCTACTCGTGGATCTAGCTGTTTGGACAATATCTTCACTTCGCTACCTGGTAGTTTTGACATTGGTGTGTTTAATAAACATGTCAGTGATCACCTTGGGCAGCTAATCTCGATACCTATGAACAGTAACATAAGTAACAGGACTATCGGGTATAGTACACCTAGATTAAAATTAGACAATAGGCCTAATGTTAAATTAGTTACTAAAATTACTGAGGCTAGTCTCAATGAATTTAAGTACTATTTAAAAAAAGAATACTGGTCAAATATTTTTCTTTCAAATGATGTTAACAAAAATTTTGCTGAATTTATTAGCACTATTGAATATTATTACCATTAAGTTTTACCAAACAAGTTAAAAATAAATCTAAAGTAAGTCTAAATAAAAATCATAGGCCTAAACAAACTGGATGGTACAACAATGAGTTAAGGCAAATAAAAAATAGGTTAGATTTTTTATATGAACTTTGTAGAGTAAATGGACCTGACAATACTAACTTATCTGATTTATATAGAAGGGAAAAAGCATTTTATCATAAACAAATTAAAGAAGCTAAGATCAAAACAAATGTACAGTATATTAACAGCTCTAGCAATAAGAGCAAAACATTGTGGAAATTAATTAATAATAAAAAAAATAATCATACCTTTAAAAATAATGGCATTAGTGAAAACGTGATCTCCCCCGATAAATATAATGATTATTTTGTAAATATTGGAAACAATACACCTGTTATTAATGTAAATAATATTGTACATAATTTTAATTTATTTTTAAGTAATGTTATTGTACATAATTTTAATTTATTTTTAAGTAATGTTATTGTACCTGATTTTAATGTAAAGTTTGTCTTCACTTCTGTAACTGAAACTGAGGTTTTAAATATCGTTAAGAGTCTGGCATGCAAAAAATGTAAAGACCACTTTGGTTTGACCAATGAACTGGTAAAACAAACAGTATCTTGCTACATTAAGGTATTGACTAGGTTAATTAATTTATCACTTAACCAGGGAATATTTCCCAATATACTTAAAATAAGTAAGATACACCCAATTTATAAAAAAGGACAGAGGGATCAGATTAGCAACTATAGACCTATAGCAATAGTCCCTGTATTTTCTAAGGTTATTGAACTTATTATTTCGAAACAGCTGATATTTTACTTGGAAAGTTATAATCTTATTTGTAAAGATCAGTTTGGTTTTACAAGTGGCCTATCCACTGCTGATGCCATAATCAGTTTAGTCGATAAGATTCTTGATAGTTTTGAAAAGAAGGAGTTTGCTGCAGTCACTTATTGCGATATAAGCAAGGCTTTCGATCGAGTGTCGCATGAAATCCTACTAAGAAAGCTAGAATATTACAATATCAAAGATACTCCATTGGATTTGTTTAAAACATATTTAGAGGAAAGAACCCAATATGTTGTAATTGGTAATAGTACCTCTAGTCATTTATCAGTAAATAGCGGTGTGCCTCAGGGCTCTGTCCTCGGGCCTCTGCTATTTCTAATAATTATTAATGACCTCAGTGTTAATGTGCCTGCAGGAGTAATACTCTATGCGGATGACACTACTGTCATCACTAGACATTAAAATTGCAGCCAGGCGATAGTGGACTCAAAATCAAATTTGGATATTGTTAGAAATTGGTTGGCTGCAAATAAATTGGCCCTAAATACAGAAAAGACTAAAACTGTGGTGTTCAGCTTAAAAGAAATACTTAGCACTGATAATATCAATATTAATCCTCCCTTTCTTGGTATAATATTTGACCAACTACTAAATTGGCAACACCACATAATTAGAATTAAAAAAATATTAAGCAAAAGTGTGTATGCCTTAAAACGACTCCGGTAAAATCACGCCTTATTTACGATATTAAGTGCAAAAAGTGCAATAAGATTGTTAAAAACGGTATCCTTTGTGATCAGTGTGACAAGTGGAATCATTTTAGATGTGCTGAAGTTCACGAAGATAACCCACCAGATGAGAATTGTATTTGGAAGTGTCCAAGCTGTGAGAAAGCCCTACCTGTTACAGACGACTCTAGTCCACTGGAAGAACATAACGAGAACGACGCTTCACTTTTGGAGGTTATTAAAGTGTTACAACATGACATAGACTTTCTAAAATCTGAAAATAACAAACTGAAACAAGTTGCGAGTCAAAATGATGGAGCTAGAGGTTGTAGAGTTCAAAATGTGATTACTCCTGAGAGTCCTGCAGTCAACACCAGAAGATGGGAGTCAGTTACCTACCGCAAGAAAGGTATGTGTAGGCCCACCGGCGAGACAAAAACACTCAATGGTCACTTTAGTCTAAATCTAAGAAACAAGTATCAATTGTTTGAAGATAAGGAAATAAATCCCGAAAATGAAGAATATTTTGGCCCAAACCCACTCACTAACCCAACTAGACATAGGCCTAGGCCACGAAAAACAAATAGGAAAATCAAAATCTTCTCTGACAGCCATGGCCGAGGGCTTTCAGCCATGCTGCATAAGACCAACCTAGAAAATACCTACAGTATTGATGGCACTGTAAAACCTAGCTCGAACTTTGCTAGCCTGGTTCCTGATGCTGAAGATTGTAAACACCTGACGGACAAAGATTTTGTAGTATTGATTGGTGGCTCCAACGATGTCAGCAAGAACGAGACAGCAAATGCAACGGACACCCTTCAGAAAACCCTCGATGGACTCACTCACACAAATGTGATTGTCTTCGATCTTCCTCACAGACACGACTTGCAAGAGTTCTCTTGTGTTAATAAGGAAGTGGAAGCAGCAAACATTGCATACAAAGATATTTGTAAGTCTTTTCTGAATGTTAACCTAGTGAAAACGAGCACTTGTAGTAGGTTTTTCCATACAAGGCATGGTCAGCACTTAAATATTACAGGGAAAAAAGTAGCTTCTAATCTAATTAAGAAAATTATTTGTGATGTGCTGAGAAAGAATAGGACCCCAAAAAACTAAGAGTAGGCCTACCAGTCCCTAAATCTAACAGCTCTGAATTTGTTATAAGTAGCTTAAGCGCAAATAAGTGTAAAAGAGGTGTAAGTAGGCCTGGGCCTAATTCTAACAATTCTAAAAATTCATGTTCATCGCATGTTTCTTTTAAGGTAGGCTATCTTAATGTTCAGGGACTAGATAGTAAAAATGATTTGGTTAATGAATTTGCAAAGGAAAATAAATTTGACGTTGTCTGCCTCAGTGAACATTGATGTAAGAAAACCGAAGTAGCTTTTAAAAAACTAGATGATTTTATTTTAGTTAACAGCTTTTGTAGAGAACAAAGTGTACATGGTGGAGTCTCTATATATGTTAAAGATAACTTAATTGACTATTGTTGTAAATTAGATCTTGATTTTTTGTGCAGCGAACTGGACTTTGAAGTCACAGGCCTGTTTTTCAAAAGTCTCCAATTAGCGGTAGTGTCACTGTATAGATCACCTGCTGGTAATCCTGACACTTTCCTTGAAAAAATGGAAGATATTCTGTCCTTCTTTAGTAGGCCCACATGGAAAGAATTTAGAATTTTCATAGGTGGTGACATCAATTCTCATTTTGATGTTACTCAAGTTAGCAGTGGTTCAAATAATCTTATCAACCTTCTAAGACAATATAACTTTTCATGTGCTAACTTTAAGGCAACTAGGAGAAATGCTTGCCTTGACAATGTCTTTACAAATTTGGATAGATCATGTTTGTTCTCTGATGTATTAACTTACCCCTTCTCAGATCATGATTTATTATTTGTTGAGTTCAGAAGCTCAAGAATAGGTTGTAAATTGTATAGTTGTGATACAAGGGAAAGTGTATTACATTACTTAAGGCCATTTAGTATGGACAAACTGCAAAATTTTAACTTAGCTCTTAGCAATTTTAATTGGACGGATTTTTACTTAAAAACTGAACAATGTGGTGCCAGTGCCACTTTTGACAGATTTTTCCAGATATTATTGTATATGTTTGAATTGCATATCCCAAAAAAGTGTTGTAAAGTACTTGTGGGGAAACCTGGGTGTAATAAGTCTAAAGGAACAAAGGGATGGTATACACCGTTGTTAGCTGAGATGAAAGAAAGAGTGATGCACCATCTTAGATTATAGAAAATTTAATAGTGATAGCAGTAGGTTAAGTTACCTTAGAATTAGAAAAGAGTATCAAGCCGCGGTTAGTAATGCAAAGAAACAGTTTAATCTTAATTCTATAGAATCTTCAAAGAATAAATGTAAAAAAGCCTGGAAAGTTATTAAATCTGTAAATAAAAATGGTAAAAAAAGATGCTGTCGGAGTATCTCCCAATGACTTTAATATTTTTTGTGTAAAGTCTGTTGAGGAGATTTCAAGCAATATTGCCAAACCAACTGTGAGCAACTTGGATTTGTTATGTAGGTCTGTTGAACTCTCTGTCAATAATTTTGTTTTTGAAGAGGTCACTGTGGATGTAGTTTTAAGTATTGTTAAAAGGCTTAGTTGCTCAGATAGTGTAGATGTATATGACTTGTCATGTAATTTAATCAAAAAAACTATTGATAGTATAGTTGAACCTCTGACGTACAGTGTGTGTGTGCTTCACTGATGTAAGCTCTGACGTAAGACAAAATGTTTGAAGCTATGTAGTTTGCGTGTATCTCCTGAGAAACATAATATGATTGTATCACAATATACGTCCTTGATGTAGTTCGAGACGTAGAAAGGGTGTACACAGCTCATACACTAATCGTAGTATTGACCCACCCGCCCATCCATACACGTACCGTGGTATTGCCCCACCCGCCTACCCATACACGTACCGTGCTATTGTATAAATATGAGATACATTATGAGTTTTTTTTTTCATGTTTTAACCACATATTTTATCCAGAAACAAACTCCTTTAGTTCATGTAAGTTCCAAGTTACTGTCCCATAATATTTATAAGAGATTCTCATCAATGTCAGTTGAACATATAAAAATTTACCTGGTAGAATCCAATTTTTTTTAATGATTCTACCCACCCACCCATACACGTGAAGTGGTAATGACCCACCTGCCCTTCCATACACGTGCAGTGGTACTGACCCACCTGCCAACCCATACACGAGCAGTGGAAATTACCCATTCGCTCTCCCATAAACGTGCAGTGGAAATGAACCACCTGCCCACCCATACACGTTCAGTGGTAATGACCCACCCACTCTCCCATACACGTGCAGTGGAAATTTATTTATACCATACACTAGTGGTATAAATACCACAGTGCGTGTATGGGGTGGGGCGGGTGGGTAAATACCACAGTGCGTTTATGGGTGGGCGGGTGGGGTAAATACCACAGTGCGTGTATGGGTGGGCGGATGGGTAAATACTACTGTACGTGTATGGGTGGGCAAGTGGGCCAATACCACTGTACGTGTATGGGCGGGCGGGTGGGTTAGTACCACTGCACGTGTATGGGCATTACCTCAGTATCACTGTACGTGAATGGGCGGGCGGGTGGGTCAGTATCACTGAACGTGTATGGGCGGGCGGGTGGGTCAATATCACTGTACGTGTTTGAGTGGGCAGGTGGGTCAGTATCACTGTACGTGTTAGAGTGCGCAGGTGGGTCAGTATCACTGTACGTGTATGGGTGGACGGTGTTGATACCGTTATAAAGTAGATTAAACACTGAACTGTGCCATAATAACGATATATGTTTTTGGATTAATTTTAGTGTTTAGTGTATAAATGAAAGTGTTTTTCCAAATAAAAGTATCCAGGGTTGTACCTATATACAAGAATGGGGACAGAAACTCTCCAGCCAGCTATCGGCCTATATCATTGACACCAGTTTTTAAAAAAATTTTAGAAACTGTATTATATTCTCAAGTATGTAATTATCTGGACCAAAATGATTTAATCTGTCAGCAACAGTTTGGTTTTAGAAAGGGAAGGTCAACAGTTGATGCCATGGATTCACTAGTAAGGGAAGTAATGAAAACATTTGAGGGAAAGGGATTTGCTCAGGCCACCTTCTGTGACCTCAGCAAGGCCTTCGATTGTGTGGACCATTCTATTCTTCTAGAGAAATTAAGTCATTATGGTATCTGTGATTCTAGTGTTAAAATATTTAAATCATTTCTTGAAAATCGAAAACAAATAGTGTGTATAGGTGATGAAAGGTCAGGTATCTTAGATGTCAAACAAGGTGTTCCACAGGGTTCCGTGCTCGGGCCTTTACTTTTCACTCTGATGATAAATGATCTTCCATATTTTCTAAATTGTCATTCAATATTGTATGCTGACGTTACAAAGTTTTTCCACAGTAGTAATGATTTCAACAATCTTAAGAATCTAACAGAAAGCACTTTGCAGCAGGCATCTGTCTGGTTTAGAGCAAATGGCTTTTTGTTAAATGAAAGCAAAACACAGCAAATGTACTTTAGTTTAAGAGATCATGATTGTCAAGGTGATTTATCTAGTGCTAAATTTTTAGGTGTACATATTGGGCCATATGAATAAAAACAAGCATTACCTTAAAAGTGAAAGGTTGAAGTATAAGCAAATGCTCCAAAGAAAACAGTAGAAGTATGAGCAAATGCTTCAGATTATATGAATAACCAAATGCTCATACTTGCAAGCAGATACTCCCTCCTGGTGAGCAAGTGCTCTCATTAGTTATTCACATAAAATATAACAGCTGTTTATTATGTATTTTTAATTTTAGCCTAAATAATATTTTTGAGGTTATGTTGTAAAGCATTTAGGCTGAACTTTGGTTGTTGCCTAAACATTTTGAGTTTTCTGTTCATTTATTTGCATTTGTATTATTTATTTTATCTTTCTAACCTTATTTTAAATTACTAATTTATTAATAGTCAGTTTTGTGCTGTTTTTAATTTCCTATGATGGATCGTTAAGTGAAGATGAACATGACGCTATTTGTATAGATAGGAGCAATGAACTGTTGTTTTTAGCAAAAGAACTATGTGTTTATCCAGAAATTCTGGGCAAATCACAATTGCCTAAAGCAAAAAAAAAAAAGAAAAGAAGATGCACTAAAAAAAGGTATTAGAAAAATACCAGGAATCATTTGGAATATTGTTGGATTTGAAAGTTTTTCTAAAAAAAATTAATAACATGAAAACTCGCCTCAAGAAAAGACTGACATAAACCAGACCGGCAATAAAAAAATTATTTTGTTAGAATGGGAAAAGAAAATGTTGGAAGCGCTCAGAGGTGAATCCAATCCTGTTGTACAATGGATACCTGGGGCAATACAGTGTGGTGTTAAATGTTCAGCAGATAAAACAAAGTCTCATGGTAGTATTAGTCCTAGTACTTCTCAAATTGGCCTACCCATACTTGTAGAAGCTGAACACAACACGAAAGTATCACGTCCCTTGCCACCTCAGAAAGAAACTGCAATAGATCAATTTGAAACCGAGGTGACTAAAAAACTGGACAATAACAATTACAACGTTTAGTGTTACTGCAGCAGTTGAAAACAACCCAAGTTCAAGAGGAGTATTTCAAAGAGAAACTTAAGATGTTAAAACAAAACAAGTACATTAATGTTCCTTTTGCTGAGACAGGACCTGAAGGGGACTTATCTTTTATCACATTACAATAAATAATGGGCCCAAAAAACAATTTTTTTACAACAATATTACCATTTATACTACGGTTTTTGGTTTCTGTAAGAATTCTTTTATTTTTATTTTCAATTATTAGTGACATGTCATATAGGCCTTAGCAATATTTTTATAATGTTTTGTGTAAAGATAAAATGGTTTTTATTATAAATAATGCTTAATCTTATCTATATTAATAATACAAGTTACTTTTTGTTAGTTACCTTTTTTTTTTTTTTTTTTTTTTTATTACAAACAAATTTATTTTCAAAATAGAATCAGGTTTAAATTAATTTGTTATTTGATCTAATTTATAAATAATGTATAGTAAGTACATTAAACATTTCTACAATTAGTTAACATTAAGAAAATGAGTAAAGCTAGTTGAGTAAATTTATAATTGTAGCCAATTCGTTTCTTTTCCTTTGGCCTTCCCGCCTAACTGCCCCAGCACCCTGTTGGTGTATGCCAACGTGAAGCTGTCCAATGTCATCTAGAGGCTCTCCATTTTCCAGCTGAAAGTCTTCGTCGTTTAAGTGCTTTGATATGTTATGTAGAACACAACATGCTACAATAATTTTTGGAAATGTTACACAACTTTATCTGCAAACATATTTCAGAATTGGGAAACGACGTTTTAACTGCCCAAAACAACATTCAATTATTACCCTTTCCTTCTTCAGTAGTCTATTGAAACTTGCCTTCTCTTCGTCGACAGGATCATCGTATGGTGTCATAAGCCACGGTTCAATGCCATAACCATCATCGCCTAGTAAAACTGTGTTATGAGTTCCTAGATAACGTGTTCCTAATATTTGAGTTTTTCCATATACGTGCTTCGTGAACAGATCCAGGCCAACTTACATCTACGCTGGTAAACATTTCTCTTGCATTACATGTTGCTTGCACATTAAGTGAAGGGAAACCTTTTCGGTTAATGTACTCGTCCCCGTGCAGGCTAGGTTTTTCTATACGAACATGTGTACAGTCTACTACTCCAATAGCACTAGGGAATCTGAACTTACCTTGCCAAAGCGTTTTTCGCTTCCATAACTTCATTTTCTGTTGCCGGAAACTTTATTCAATCATCAGCTTGTGAAACTAAACTATCAATAACATCGGAAACAACACGTGAGACAGTCGATTGCTCCACTCCTAGCTCCTCACCTATACCTTTTTGGAATCCTGGATCTGAAAGGTATCTCAAAAAAATTTTCATTTTGGTGTAAAGAAGTCAGGGCACCGCCACGAGTTTCGAAATGTTCACCTAAGAAGTGGTTTGCTAACCAGGTCACATTTTCTTCGTTATAAAACGAAATAAACTTTTAAAGTCCTTTACAAGTGGACTTAAACGTTCCTTGTAAACTTTAACATTACGAACTTGAACTATCTCAGCCATGTTTATAAAGCTATGCAACCTTTTTCTTGGTTAGTGAGGTTAGTTGAGGTTCTACTACAGAGCAGATACACTACATTTGAAGCACTTACTTCTAGTTGCGAGCAAATGCTTATCTTTATTCATAGGCCAATACTCTACTTGAGGCAAGTGCTTGATGTCTCAAACTCATACTTTCATGCTTGACGTAGAAGCATCTGCTTTCTTTTTTTATTCATAATTGTTAGAGTATTTACTAGGAATATTTCAAGTATAAGCATTTGCTTCTGTTTATTCATTATGGGCCATTGACAACAAGTTATCATGGGAACCACACATAAGATATATTTCTGGTAAAATTTCTAGAGTAATTTTTTTGTTGAGAAGTCTGAAAAGCTACGTGCCATATAATATGTTAGATCTGCCTATTTTGCCTTTTTTCAGAGTATTATTGCTTATCGGAATTCTGCTCTGGGGTAATTTAGTTCACCTTTTCGGGAAAATTACGGTTTTCTAAAAAAAAAAAATTTTTAAAATTTATTCCCGGGACCCCCACTTTTTGGGGAACACTGCAAAACCCTTTTTTTTGGGAAATTCAATTTTAAAACGTAATTTTTTCTTTACTTTCTACCTTGTTTACTGTACAAAAACATTTTTTTACACCCCATAACCTAAAAAAAGGGGATCCCATTCACTTAAATACTAGAAACGAAAACAAAATAAATATCCCTTTTTTCAAAGTTTTGACCTTTGTCTCAAAAAAAAATTTATGAACGTTGGGTATAAAAATTGTACAAAAAACTCCCATTAGATTGACCCATTTCCCTAAAAAATTTTTTAAGGGAGGGCCTTATATATGTTTCTTGAAAATTTAACCTTTCTATTCTATTCAGAGTTCTTTGACCATGTTTTCGGATTAATAAAAATTTTTTTTTGTTTAATTTTTCCCTTTTTTTCCCCGGATTAGTTTTTTTGTTTATTTTTTATGTCTTTTTGTTGTTTTTATTCAATGTATATAAATGTATTTTCTTTTTCATTGTTTTAATGTATTTTTCTGTATTTTTTTAACCCACTCTATTAAAAACCCTTTAAAGTTATTAACCATTTAGTTGTAAAAAAATTGACTTTGCCCAAATTGCTGAAAAGGGGCTTTAAGGACAAAAAAATTTTTTTTTATTTATTTAAATAATGGTATAAATTGTATAAAAAATTTCTGTTAAAATTTTAGAAAAATTTTCGAGAAATTTTTTTTAAAAGGACTTTTGCGGGGAATTCTTAATAAAGCACCCATTTTATTCTATAACGGGAAGTTTTTTGACGCAAAAAAGGACAGAAATGGACTTTAGAGAGTGGGGCCAGTGTTTGTTTTTTGTTCTTATGACTAACCCAATATTTTTGTGAAATATCAAATTGGCAATAAATTCTATTATTTTAATCTTTTTTAAATCATTTTTATTTTTCCTGTTATGGAATTATGTTTTTTTTTTTTTTAATGATTTTTTTCTAGGGGGAATGGTAAAGTTCAACGAATTTTTATTATTTTTTTTTTAGTTTTAGAATTTTAATTTTTTGTTTTTTTTTTTCCAAAAATAAAGGGATATGTAAGTACGTTTCAAGTTTATTTGCCCTGATTAAAATGTAATTTTAATTTTCATTTGACTATTTTTACGCAAGGAAAAAAAACCCTATGAAAAAAACTCTTCCGATATTTTAAAAATTGTTAACTTGAATTTTTTTATAAACTTAAAAAAGGAAATTTAAATTGATTTTCCCTTTCCCTTGGCTACGATCAGGGTTTTTAAAGGGTGTAGATTCCAAAAATTTTTTTAGGAATCTTATCTTTAAAAAAATACAATCCCTGAAAAATTAAAAGGCGATTTTTCCCACTTTGATGAAAAATATGATTCTATTCTGGGAATTTGGCTTTCCTTCCCCATATGTATGATTTTTCCCTATAAAGGCTTTCAATTAATTTTCAAAAGGGGTTAATGCCATTTTTTATTGAATCGGAATTTGGGGGAAAGCACACTTTTTTTTCTTATTTGCAAAAAGGGGTTTTTTTTCTGGGGCAAATAAGATTTAAATGTCATTATTAAAAAAATTAATTTTAAAATAATCAATGGGCCCTGGTGTTTTGCTTTAAAAATTTATGATGGAAAATTTTTAGCCCCCTGGCTAACATTATATTTTGGGAAATTGACGTTGATTACAAAATCAATATTTGACACTTGTTCCATTGGTAAGGGTTAGGCTTTCCCGGGAAAAATTTGCTGAGCCCCCTTGAAAAACTATGTTAATCATCATGCTGTCTTCTCAAAAATATTGTTAAAATATTGTTTTCAAGGTCTGAAGAAATGTCGTCATCTGCAAAGATAAAAAAATGTGCCCATTCTTTGGCCCCCAAAAATCCCAAATTGGTCAAAGTCTGAATCGTTTGGATTCGATAGTAAAATATTAAAACATTGATAGAAAACTACAAAAAATAATAATGAATAAACAAAAAAAAATTTTTATGATACAAAATTTATTGCTAATTTTAAAAAATTACAAAATTACTAAAAAAAGAACTTACCCATATATATAGTCTACAGTGTTAAAACCCTTTCCACAAAAAAAACTGATCACGTGTTGTTTACTTGGGGGGAAAAAAGCTTCCGCAGTGCTGCCTCATGCTTGCGTGCAACGGGTTAATTTGGTCTGCCCCTAAACAACTGATGGGGTAATTTTGTCAACTGTATGCGCCCCCACGGCAGTCTTCTTTTTTTTTGGATGAATGTTTTTACCCATTGTCTTTTTGCACATGTTAAAAAAAATTTTCACGAACTCTGTGGCATCAGTAAAAAATTAAATGTTTTAAAACAAAATGATTAGCAAATAAAATTCCCCCCTTTTCCCGCGTATAAAGGGGTTTAATATAAGTGTTTAGGTTGGGTTTTTAAGGGGGCCCTTGGGCCCGTAATTAGTATATTGGAGAGATAGGAATCAGAAAAAATTCCCTTAAAAGACAAGTCCACTAAGACCGGGAAAAATTACATATACAAAAGAATCACATTAGGGAATTTTTGTCCCAGGGGCACTTTCTTCAGGTGAGGTCTCTCTCTTTTACTCCCTGAAAAAGTGAAGTGGTACGAAAATTTGGGGTTTATATGATTCTTTTGTTTTTTTTTTATACTCCCACTTTGTTAGTGGAAATTTTGTTTTGGAATTTAAGTTTTATGTCCAAATCTCCCCCAAATATACAAATACAAAGATGACAACTCTAGAAAAACCCTCTGTTGTGCTTTTCCCAAAAAACGTCGGGCTACTTTCTGAAAAAGCCCTTTAAAAAAATATTCCTAATACAGTTGTTATTGCCCTAATTTATTACACAAAATTTAACTAAACGGGAATTATATGAAACACCTTTTCAACAAACAAATAAAATACTTTTATTTTAACAGAGGGGAATAAAAAAGGTTTTTTGCAACAAGAAAAAATAAAAATTTAGGGTTAGGGGCTTAATAAAAAAAACAAATTCCAGTTTTTTCAAAAGAGAGTTGTATTTGTTTATAGGTTAAAACAATGCAAGAGTCGATGCAAAAAGGTGCTGCGTTGTGAAAGGGCCAAGTGGAGGGGGAAAAAAACCAAACACCCAAAAGAGGGACATTGTGGCAGTGCATACCCCAAAAGGGACCCCGGGCTATCATCCTCTGCCTCCCCCCAGCTCGCTAGCCCTTCCTCCCCCTCCGGCTCCACAACTTACACAAATACGCAGACGGTCTGGGGGAAATGGTGTCATAAAAAACCTGGTAAAAAGAAGGGGGAGCAACCTCTTGACCGGGAAAACTACTCATGTCAGTTAAATAATGTATGGGAATTTTTAAAATTTTTCTATTGTTATCCCTAGCTATTGTTTTGTTTTTTTTAAAAAAATATAAAGTCAAATTTTTTTCAATTTTTTATGTGAAAAAAAAAATATTTCAATAGGGGGGGTTCCAAACCCAAATTGGGGGGGCCCAAAGGTCCCCAAAAAACAATTCCCGGATATTAAAAAAGGATTTCAGTATTTTTCCCTTTAATTTTGGGCCCCTTTCCCCAATTAAAAAAGGCTTTCACTTGTTTTTTTTTTTAAATTGGTTTTTTTCCCATTTGGAAAAAGACTTTAATATAAAAGCCCTAAAACAGCACATATAATGAATGACAAAAAAGGTTTTAGATAAAATTAAAAAATAAAAAAAAAATTGTAGTTTAAAACAAAAACCTGATTTGAATTTTTTGAACTTAAATTTTTAGTGAAAATTAAATTCAAGTTCAAAGATACAAATCAAGTATATGGTTGCAGATCCAAGGTTTTTTTAATCAGGGAAGGAAACGGGCAGGATTGATACCTGTCTTACCCAGCTACGTAAATGTTATTTGAATCATTGACATAAAATTTCCCCAGCAATTTTTCGAATTTCAGAAATTACCAAAAAATCCAAAAAGGCTTTTTAAAAAAACAAATTTTAAAAAACCCTTTTTAAAATTAAAAAAAAAAAAAGGGAAAATTTTTTTGGAAAAAGGGTTTTTTTTTTTGTTTAAAATTTTTGGAAAATTATTCTTTTTTTTTCTCTTTAAAAAATTAAAAATTTTTTTTTTTTTCGTTTTTTGTTGTTGTTTAAAGGTTTTTTTTTTTAAAAAACCCCTTTTTGGGGCCAAACCCCTTACCCCCCTTTATTTTTAAAAATAAAAAACCCAGGAAAGTTCCCTTTTATTTTTAATTTTTTACCAAAATTTTTCTTTTGGGGTTTTTTTTATTTTTTTTAATTTAAATTTTTATTTTATTTTTCCTTTTAAAACCCGACCCGGCCCTTTTGTTTTTTTTTTTTCGGGCCCCCAAAGATATGGGAAAAATTTTGGGGATTTGAATGAGTGTGTTTGAGTTTTGATGAGGGGGTTTGTAGCCCTTGTTACAAAAAAAAGGGCCGACTATTCCTTAAAAGTGTCTTTAATTAATGGGCCAATAAAAAAATAAAACAGCTAGTTTATCTTGGTTGGTTTTTTGGGAAGTTGGATTTTAAAAAAATGTTTTGGGTGTAGAGAAAAAAAAAACCATACAGTTTGAAATAAAACACAGTTGTAATTTTTTTAAAAAAAATGAAAAATTTTAAGCTGAGTTGGAAATACAATTAAAATCTTTGGGAATACAGTTTTTATTTTCCCACCCAAAGATAAAAATTTTAGATCTTAATCATTTCAATTTGTTAAAAAAAATCCATTTATAGTAATTTTTGGAAAATAACTTTTAAAAAAAGTTTATGCTAATAAAATGGGTTAAAACAGTTAGGGAACCCTTGAAAAACTAATTGAATCTCTTTTTGGTTTTATAAACTTTTTCAAAAAATTTCTCAGATATTGGGTGCCAAGAAAAACTTTGTGCGTATTTTAAATCGAATAAAAAATGGGCATGAGATTTAGGATGATTTTTGAATGACCTTTTTACAAAGTTTTGCCCTTTCTTCTAGTATTTTTGTCTGTCAGAAAAGTCAAGTGGTATTTTTGTTCTTTTTTTTTGAATCAAAAAACCACCCATTTGTTGATTTTTATTGATGGATCATTTACCCCTTGACATTGCGAACTCCACTTTTATGAAAATTTTTCAGCACCTTAAGCGTGGATATGGGGTTTGTACAGGTTTCCTGGACTTGCGTTCTCTATATAAAAAAATAGGCCCCCTTCTTAAATACAAAGTCTTGTCCACACTTACGTTGCGTTTTTGATGGTACAGTTTAGTAAAAGGGACTTTTTTTGGATTAATCGTACCAATAAAAAAAGGTTTTTTGGGAAATAAAAATTTTAAAACAAGAAGTACCCTTAAGAAAAATTTTTTAATCTTAAAGAAGTGGCGCCCATTTGGTTCAGCAGCCCCTTTTTTCTTCCATCAATTTGTAAAAAACTTTCTGTGTAAATGGGTCGGGCCCCACCTGATAGAAAGTCATTCAGAGTACAATGGGTCAGTCACTCCCAGAGAAAAATGCAACGAATCACATAACTTGAGGCACTGTCATATAACTAAAATTTTTTTTTATACCAAATCTCGAGTCCCGTTTGTTTGGCACGCACGCACACAAAAATGAAAAGCACCCCACGCACGCAGCAAAAAAATTTGAAATTTATAAAACAGAACTTTCTGCGTGGGTTTGGTTCCAATTTTGGGTCACGTTTTGCTTGATAAATAAACATATTTTTTAAATTTTTTTAACACAAAAAAGCGCCAACGTCCCCTATTTCTCAGGGATAACACATTAATTTTGCATGGTGCCCAACTGGGGTTTTAAGTTTCGTTTGTGGGTCAAAAAATCAAAAAATCATATTAAAATTTGTCTGGAAATTCCTATTATCTACAGAAAACAATTTTTTTTTTTTTTTAAAATTTTTTCAAAAACTTTTAAAAATTTATTTTCTTAAAACTTTAAATTTGCCTTTTTATAAAAAACTAGCAAAACCTGGGAAAAAAATTTAAATACTATCCAAAATTTAAACGGTGGCGTTTTTTTAAGTTTAATAATTTTTAGACTTTTTTTAAATTTTGTCTTTTTTTTTTAATTGATTTAAATTTTAAATACTTTTATTCCCCAAAAATACTTGGGGGATGCTTACGAGGGTTTCACATAAATCTAGGGTTTTCTCCTAATTACATAAATTTTTTGTTTTTTATCTTTTTTACAGTGATTTGAACTGATTTTAATATTTTTTAAGATTTAAAATTGACCCCGGTATAATTGGGATTGACATCCATTTTGAGTGGTTGAAATTTTTAAAATTTTTAAAATTTAAAAATGCACTGTATGTTTTTTTCTGTTTTTTAAAAAATTGTTTTGATAAGGGTTAAATAAAGGGGTTCCACAGGAAACCCCCCTTTTGGGCCCACTTTTTCTTATACTTTTCGGGCCCCAATTTTATGTATTTATAAATGTAAAAAATGTTTAAGCTTAAATTTGAAATAAACTTTAACTAATCTTAAATTATTTTTTTTTACAATCTTATAGTCCACCAAAAAAGATAAAAAATTCCTATTTTATTTTAAACAATTTTTTAATGGGAATGCTATTTTTAATTTTTTGTAAAAAAAGTTTACGGACTTGAAAATTTGTTAAAAAAATTTGGGCCTTTGTAATTTTGGGAAATTAAAATGGTTGTTAAAAAGTCTGTAACTCTTACTTTTTTTTCAGTGCCTGAAATTTTGGAGTTTAAAGAAAAATTTTCCCAAAACAAAAAAACCTTTTTTTTGAAAAAATCAAATGATAAATAGCTAAAGAAAATCAATTTTGTAAACAAAATTTATGGTTTAAAAAAAGATATATTTGTTTTGTGTCATAATTTTTTAATATTTACAAAAAAAATATTGTTTTTTGTGAATATTAATAATTTTTTTTTAAAAAAAAACAAAATTTTTTTTTGTAAATATTAATAATTAGGGGACACAAAAAAATATATCTTTTTTTCCCAAAAATTTTTAAATTGTTTAAAAAATTGTTTACTCAGCTTTTATCTTTTTGATCTTATAAAAACCAAGGTTTATCGTTGGATTTATTTTTAAAAAATTTCCTACTTTTTTTTTACCTTTCGTTTAAATTTGTTGTTTCTTAATTGTTTTCATGAAATTTGGAAATTTAAACATTTTAAAAGGGGACACCATTTTTAAAACGCTTTAGTTACGCAAAAAAAATTTTAAAGATTAATTTAACCTACTAGGGACACACATGAAGCCAAATTTGAAGTTTTTATTTAAAATAGAGTTGAGTTATACTTTTGAAAAAAAACACATGAGCCCGACAGACAAAAATTGGGACTTTTTGGGACTATGTTTGAAGGGTTTTGTTTTTTTGTTTTTTCACGACCCAAGAAACATACCTAAAATTTTTTAAAGAAAGTTCTTTAAACACTTGTATATATCAGCAAATGATTGTAAAATTTTGAAAAATTTTCTTCCTTAAATTAATATTAACAAAAAAACACTTCCTAAAGGCTATTTATAGTAGTAGCACTGGGTTGAGGGGGAAAAACTGCCAGTGGTGGCCCCACAGTAAACTCCAGCTGAAAAAACATCCGTATTGTGGGGGGCCGAAGTCAGTCGATAATGTCCAAGAAAACCCCCTTCCCCCGCGGTTTATTTTGTCCCATTATTAGGCTAAAAGTATAAAAAGCAAAAAAATGAACGTTTTTGGTGCAAAATATTGAACGATAAGCTTATCTTACTCCGCAAAACTACAAAAAATTTACAAAAAAGTTTTGAATGGCAATTGTACGACGTTTTCTTTCTAATTATGGGGCACTGTAAAGAAACAAAACAAACGTTATACATTCATTTTATTTTTACAGTGCTTAAAATTTAAAATGAAGCGTCTTTATAATTCCCATTCAAGCTTTGTTGTTTTGGGGTTGTAGTTTTGCGGGGTAAAGAAAAAGCTATGTTCAATATTGTGCCCCCAAATGGTTCTTTTTTTTGCTTTTTATACTTCCCACAGGAAAAAACCCCCCGGGGGGGGGGTAGTTGGGTTACTCACATTTGACTGAGCTTCGGCCACACAATAGGGTTTTTTTTGGCCCGCGAGAGTTTATGCGGCCCCCCAAAGCTTCCCAGTTTTCCACTCAATATTGCCCTACTGTATGTATTTTGGTCCAACTATTGAGCTATGGTAGTGGTCACAAGGGGTGTTTTCTTCTAAAAGGTATATCTCAATCCATTCTAAAGAAGGGTGTTGAGCCCATGAGAAAGGGGAATTTTAAAATTTTGAATGAGAAAAAACATTTTAATTTTTGGGCAAGTGACAAATCCCCCCCGGGTTTGTAAACCCCAAAATCGTTCAATTTGGGGAAATACTAGGATACTTGAGTTTTTCATTAACCACCCAAACCCTTAAAAAAATATAAAAAATTTTCTATATAAAAATTAATTAACTTTGGTTTTTCATTTGTAATATATTGGAAAAAAAGAAAGGACAAAAATTTTTATGTAAAAAAAAAAGTATGGTTTTTGTGCGTTTGCTGTTTTTTTCAAAAAACCCAGGTTAATGAAATTTTAGCGAAAAGTTTTTAGTTTATTTTGCATTTTTTAAAAATTTTTTTTGCACCCCCACAAGTCTTTTTTTGGCACATTACTATTATTTTGTTAAAAGTCGAGTGTAGAAAAGGGAAAAGTGAGATTGAAAGCAAATTAAAAGGATTAAGACAATGGATGGGAAAATGTTCGAAGATAAATTTTAAAAAGAGGGTTTTAAACTTTTGAATTTCATAGCTTTGCCTTAACTCTGCATTTAGTTGGGGGGCTAAAAAAGTTTTAAAGTATATGCTTTTAAAAGTTTTAAAAAATATTTATATTAAATAATTTAGTTTTTGTAAGATGTAAATTACGCTGTTTTCATTTTTTTTTGCATAGAAAAAAGAAACTAAGGGGAAAAAGTTATTGTTTTACTCAAAAAATGAAAACAGTAAGCAAAGTAAAATCTAAAAGTTTTGTTAAATACTAAAAATCACTCCCAATGTTACGCTGGCTTTTATTATTAACTACAGTACACTGTGTAATTTAAAGATTGGAGCTTGCCTTTTTGTTTTGGATGGTAACTTTTTGTTAAAAACGTTGCTTTTTGTTTCCCAAAATTAGGAAAAACTTAAAGGGAAAGGGATGAACAATGAATCTCTCTTTACATAAATAATGTTGATATTTGAGGATAACTGTACAATTTTGTGAATAGTGTAAAAAAAAGAAAACCCATTTATTACATAATTATGAAATTTGGGTTGCTCCCTGTGATCTTTAAAGTAAATCTTTAAATTTTCAAAAATTTTTTATAATATGCAAAGGGTTTTTTAATTTTAAAAAAGTATTTTTTTGGGATTTCTTGTCCCCTTAAAAGGGAAAAAAAAATATGTTCCTTTTTTATGGTAAAAAGAGCACTGTTTTTGGAAATTTTTTTTTTCATTTTTAAAAGTTCTAAAAGGGTTGCCCAGTATGCGGGCAAACCCGGGTCGCCCCAAAATGCCCATGTGAAATGTAGCAAAATTATTTATATGAAGTTTTTTAATTTTTTATGTTCCAAGTAAAAATTTTTTTTAAAAATTTTTTTAGGGTAAAAAAACTAATGTTGTTTTTTAATTTTTAGTGTTATAAACTTTAAGTAGAATCTGGTTGGGTAAAAAGCATTTTTTATTGGGAATCAAAAAAAAACTTAGAAAACAGTTTTAAAGGGGAAAAAATATTGATTTATAAGAAAAATTCGAAAACAATGTATGTGTCAGCTTTTTTAAAATTATATCAATTTATTTTTAATTTAAATGTTTTTTAAAATTTTTTTCTTTACGAAAAAATTTATAATTCAGTTTATCTGAGTTTTAGGGAAATCCCCTTTTTTATAATTTTTCTTTTGTTCATTACTTTTAATCCCAGTACCACGAGACGAGCCCTGGAGTGGGGCTGCAAATATATGAAATATTCTAGAAGTTTACAAAAATTTTAAAAGGGGAAATTTATATAAAGGCCTAAGCACTTTTTTTTAAAAAAGTTTTTTGTTTACATGATGGTCTACACAAAAATTTTTCTATTATGCGTCTTTTGGGTTTTAAAAAATTAAATGTACGATTTCATTTTCTGTTTTGTATTTGACCTTGGCTTTTAAAGAGTCAAATTAAAATTCAATATAATAATGTTATCAAAAATAATTTAAAAAAACTTTTTCCCCTTTATTTTTTTCCAAAATTTTTTTGTTTTTTTTCCCGTAAAAGGTCTCGAAAAATCGGCCTAATGTTGGACCAAATGGCGGCCCCCGGGGGGGTTAGCAAAAAATCCCGGGGGTTATGGGGGAAAAGTAGGTTTAAACGAAAAAAAAGCCCTTTGAAAGGTTATATTTTAATGTTATTATTCATCAAATAAAACCCAAAAGGCTTTTACATTTGAATTTAAAATTCGATTTAAACACAAACTTTGGCAACTTAACATTGAAAAACATAATACAAAAAAACAAATACAGTTCTGTCCCCTGAAAAATTATTGTTTTGTAAAAAAATTTGGGTTATTGTTTTTTGTTTTTCGCCCCTGGCTCTCTTGCGGGCGGCTTTGGGCCCACGCAGAGGGACGGAGAAAAAAACAGGAGGTCCATTGCTGAAGCACCTTGCTGCTAAAAATAAAAAAAGCATTTTTCCCCCGCTTTCGGGTCCCTCGTTTGTGACTCATTTTTTTTTTCGGGTAGGCTTGCTTTTTCTTCTTCATTAGAGTCCCCAATGCTTTCTTCTTTGTTTTTCTTTTCCTTTAAAAAATTTAAAAAACAATTTCCGCACCCGAAAAAAAAGTTTTCTCCAGTGCCCCTGCTCCATCCATTCGTTAAGTCCCCAGTCATTGGCATTTCACAACCGGGAAACCCCCTGTCTTTTTAATTCCACTGGGGCCCAAAATCCTCTTCATGGGTTTTGTCAGCAAACTCATTTTTTTTCTTTGGGTCCAGTATTTTTTCTCCAGGAACGCACCAACGAAAGGGGGACGAAATTCAGCCAGGGCATCTGAAAGCCACCCATGAGGGTTCTAATAAGCCCAATTTTTTTCAAGTTTTTCCCCAAAAATCTTGTTTCAAAATTCAACGGCTTTCCAAAATATGTGACAGCAGTTTTACGGCGGTATATCTTTCTTTAAACCCGCTAAAACCCCCCTGGTCCATAGGCTGGCAGGTGCAGTCAATTGGGGGCGGGGAAACATGGTCTTTATTCACCTTTCTTGTAACTCATCTGCGCCCGGATGTGAAGGGCGTTGTCTAAGAAAAGAAGTGCTTTTCTTTGGGGGGTTTTTCCCATTTTCATGGGGTTTTTCAACTGCAGGTACAAAAACCTATGGTAAACCACTTTTTTAAAGTTTTAATCCATCCTTTCCATGCATTTGTTTGGTTTTATATGACAAAAGGAAGATTTGGTTACCCCAATATTTTTAAAAAGGCAGGGGTTTTTAGCTTTACCAATAAGACACAGTTTTAGTTTTTATCCCCTGTTGCTTTTTACAGAAGGCCAAGCGGAAACACTTCTTTGCTTCTCTTGTCCCCAGGGAAAGAATTTTCATTTTTTCGAAGCTGGGGCTTTTTTTGGAAGAGTCTAAAATTCAACCCGTTTTCATCGCAATTAAAAAATTTTGGGTCGCCTGCCCAAACCTTCACTTTAAATTAAGCTGTTGAAATTGGTCTTTTTTTTTAAAAAAAACCCCGGTAATGCCCCCAAAAATTTTTTCACCCCCTTCCCGTAAGTTCCCTGACCCCGTAACGCTTCTTCCCCCTGTAAGCCAACCATATTGCTACAAATTCTGGATCCCCTTCTTTTTTAAAACAGCCCCTAAAATTTTTTATTGCTTTTTCTTTGCAATACGGCCCTAAAAATTGGGGGGTTCCCTTTTTTCTCTAGCTTGACAAAAAAAAAAAAAACCAAAAAAAAAAAGGAAAAAAAACCAAGGTGGGCCTCATTACTTAAATTAAAATTCATTTTTTTTTCATTTTTTTTTTCTTTCTTTTAATTTTTTCACTTGAAAAATTTCGTTAGCACACCAGGGCTTCTATTTCTGTTTCTTTTTCTTTTCCGGGCCCCCGATTTTTGTACTTTTCCCGGCCCCCGAAATCCATAGCCACCTTGCCCCCCCACTTTCTCCTTTGCCCGCCGTTTTAATGCACACAACTTCTGTTCCATTGATAGTTTACTTGTTTTCTTTTAGATGTATTTTGCATGATGAGTTAAAAAAACATAACACAGCCCCACCCACTAACTCCCAACAACAGTAAAAAAGTTGTCGACGCACTGACTTGAAAGTACCCAGACCACTGTGATGCGCACTCTACACGGGGTTTGCACTCGACGGGAGGGGACTGGACGGGAAACCTGGGGAATGCAGACGAAAATGACTCGGGAAATTTATGGCGGGGCGAGGGGTGACGGGGGGGGAAAAATAACTTTTCCCTTTCGTTTACACATTGACGCTAAAGGCAATGCCCGTTTCGCACGGGGAATACACTCGTGGGATTCAATATTATGCATTGGTAGAAATTTTGGGTTTTTAAACAAGGTCAAAAAAATTTTAAATTTTTTTTACTTTTAAAATTTTTTTTTCCTTTTTTAATCTCTGTGCTGGCCAAATTATCCGGACTGCCGAGTTATCGAGGGCGATTTTGGGCGGGGAATTACTTACTAGCTGTAGTCATCATTTAATTTTTAAGGGTTTAAAGGGTTTTGTTGTGAGTTAAAAATCAAAAAAACTACAGTATTATTTTTTCCGGGACAATATAAAATCAATGCTCATCAACAACTATTTTGTTTTTTATAAGATACAACGTTTATTATATAGTAAAATAATAAAAAAAATTATGGCCCCAGGGTTTTCAGTGCTGAAACCCCAGTAAAAGTTGTATATATTTTTTAGCAATCTTTTCTTTTTTTAGCTAATACTATAATGTTTTTAGTATCAGAGCGACCCGGGGGTTTTTTGGAAGCGGGCCGTGTTTTACAGTGTGTTAAAGCCCCGTCAAAAATATTTTAAAGGCCAAAGTCTTTCTCTTTGGTGGTTTAAATATCTTTACCAGCCTTTTTCTTTTGCCTTTAATTAAAGGTTTGGATTTTGTTCAAAATTTTTGATTACATAAGCTTTGCTTAATGTATAAGAGTCTTTCTAAAAAAGTAAGTTCTGATTTTATCTGTGATGAAAAGGAGTTGGGGGTAGCTTAGTAAATTTGTTTTTTAGCTCTGTCCTCTACTTCAGTTCCAAATTGTTGTCTGTAGTAAATTAAAGTAAAAATAACAGCTTTAAATTAATTAAAAAACTGCTCCCCCCAAACTGTGAAATACAGTTAGTAAAAATTTTTTTTGTTGGGTAAAAAAACTTGAATGAGTTTATGCTTATTGTAAATTTTTTTTGGGGGCCCGACTTTTTTTTAGTTTGTTGTAAAAAAAATTTATTTTTAAAAATACGGAAAATTTTCTAGGTCCTTTTTTTGGGGAAAAAAATAGTGAATACTACTTTTGTACATAAAAAACTTGTTGTGAAGAAAAAGGGTCTTTTGGTCATGAGAAAAACGAACTATCCGCTTTTTCCCTTTCCCAAATATCAGAGGCAGTTTTTTGAAAAAAAATTTTTTTGATAAGCTTTGATATCCCCAAATATAGGGGATTTCACTTATGATCCTTTAGCTTCGACAACAAAATAAAAGGGGATTCACATTGTTTGTTTTTTAAAGGGTTTGGGAAATGATGTTTACAAATTTTCAAAAAAGAAACTTTGTTATGGGGAAAGTAATGAAAGAGCTCTGTCTTTCCTTTAAATTTTTAAACCAAAAATGGAACCCCCTTTCACAAGCATTTTTGTTGCTTTAAATTTTTTTAACCCTTTATAATTTAGCATAAAAAGCCAAAGATGTTTTTAAATTTGATGGTTATTTGTTTAATTATTTTTTTAAAGCTTTAATTAAACAGCTAATTTTTTTACAGACAACAATTTTTTCAAAACCCTTCATGTGTATTACCAGATCGCACTGAAACCTGTGGCACGCTTAACAAAAAACCCTTGATGGTAAAGGTTTACCTAAATCGATCACCAAAATATACATTTTGTATTTTTAAAATTATAATAAATTTGGTTTGGGTGTTTTTCCCTTTTATCAAAACCCAATATCAACTTTGAAAACAAAGAGTTGCAACCAATTTAAAATAAAAAATTGTTACTTTTTAGTATAAAAAAAAAGTTTCAAATCATTTTTATTTTTGGTGCAAAGGGACAAAAAAAAATGCCTTTATTTATTTTTATGCATTACTTATTAAAATATCGTCATAGAAAAAAAAAAATGCGTTTTTTTTTTGGGCCGTAAATTGGGATTTACTGAGTTTAGTATCAAAAGAAATTTTAAACCCAAATTTTGAAAAATTTTTTTATGGAAAAAATGAATTTATTTTACCTTTGTTTGTTTTTTTTACTTGTCTGTTCTGTTTTTTTAAGAAATTAATTTTTTTACAAAAAATTTGTACTTTATTTACATATTTTAAATTACAAATTTTCTCATTACTTACTAGAAAGTTTTTATTTAATTTTAATTTGTAAATATTGGTTTAAAAGAAAAAATTACATGGAAAAATCCTTTTTAAATTTTACGGGGTTTTTTTTAAAAGAAAACCCCCGGGTTTTCAAATAGGTAAGAAAAACTTTTTTATGGACATAAAGGATTACAAATTTATTTATGGGGACTTAAATGATATCAAAAAACTAAAATATGAACTTTTTTTCATTTTTTCTATGTAGTCACCATTAACATCTACACATTTATAAAATTATAGTCCCAAAAACCTTTTGGACCCCATCATCAAGGAACTCTCCCGCCGGGACTTTTTAAAACCCCGATTCATAACTGTTTTTTTAAACATTTTCATCTTTTTCCCAAGCGTTTTTCCACCAAAAAATTTAATTTTAAAAAAAAAAAATAAAGGTTTAAAAAATTGTTTAAAAAAAAATTTTTTTTTAAAAAAAACCCTTGGGTTTTTTTTAAAAAAAAAGGTTTTTTTTAAAAAAGCCCCGGGGGGAATTTTTCCTTTTTTAAATACCCCCCGGGGGTTTTAAAAAATTTTTTTTTTTTTTTGGGAAAAATTTCCCCAAAAAAAAAATTTAAAGGGGGGTTTTCCCCCAAAGGGGGGGAAAAAATTTTTTAAAAAAAACCAAAAAAAAAAAAATTTTTTTTCCCCCAAAAAAGAAAGGGGTTTTAAAAGGGGGAAAAATTTTTTTTTAAAAAAAAAAGGGTTTTTGTTTTAAAAAAAAAGGGAAAACAAAATTTTTTTTTTTGGGAAAAAAAAAAGGGGGGTTAAAAATTTTTTTAAAAACCCCCCTTTTTTTTTTTTTGGGGAAACCAAAAAAAAATTTTTTTTTTTCCCCTTTAAAAAAATTTTTTAAAAAAAAAAAAAAAAGGGGGGAAAAAATTTTCCCCCAAAAAACCTTTAAAAAAAAAAAAAAATTTAAATTTTTTAAAAAAAAATTAAAAAAAAATTAAAAAACCCCGGGGGAAAAAATTTTAAAAAAAAGGGAAAAAAAAAAACCTTTTTTAATTTTTTTTAAAAATTTTTTTTTTAAAAAAAAAAAAAAAACCCCCTTTTTTTTTTTTTTTTTTTTTTTTTTTTAAAAAAAAGGGGGTTTTTTTTTCCAAAAAAATTTTTCCCAAAATTTTTTTTTGGGGGAAACCTTTTTTTTCCCCCCTTTAAAATTTTTAAATTTTTTTAAAATTTTTTTTTTTAAAAAATTTTTTTTTTAAAAAAAATTTTTTTTTAAAAAAATTAAAAAAAAAACAAAACCCCTTTTTTTTTTCATTAAAAAAAAAAAATTTTTTTTTTTTTTTTTTCCCCAAAAAAAAAACCCGGGTTTTAAAATTTAAAAATTTTTTTAAAAATTTTTTTTTTTTTAAAAAAAAATTTTTTCCCCAAAAAAATTTTTTTTTAAAAAAAAAAAAGAAAAAAATTTTTTTAAAAATTTTTTTAAAAATTTTTTCCCCAAAAAAAATTTTTTTTTTTAAAAAAAAACCAAAAAATTTTTTTTTTTGGGGGGGGGGTTTTTTTTTTTTTTTGGGGTTTTAAAAAAAAAATTTTTTTTTTTTTTGGGTTTTTTTTCCCCCCAAAAAAAAAAAAAATTTTTTTTTTTTTTTTTTAAAAAAATTTTTTAAAAAATTAAATTTTTTAAAAAATTTTTTTTTTGGGGGTTTTGGGTTAAATTTTTTTGGGGTTTTAAAAAAGGGGAAAAAAAAAATTTTTTTTCCCCAAAAAAAATTTTAAAAAAAAAAATTTTATTTTTTTTGGGGTTTAAAAAAATTTTTTTTGTCTTAAAAAATTTAAAAAAATTTTTTTTATCCCTTTTTTTTTTTCCAAAAAATTTTTTTTTTAACTTTTTTTTTTGGGAAAAAACCCCCCCTTTTTTAAAATTTTCTTTTTTTTTTAAAAGGGAAAAAAAAAAATTTTTTTTTTTTTTTTTCCCTTTTTTAAAAATTTTTTTTAAAAAAAAACCCTTTTTAAACCGTTGGAAAAGGGAAAAAAGGGGGTTTTTTTTTGGGGGAAAAAACCAAGAAAATTTTAAAAAATTTTTGGGGGGGGGGGTTTTTTTTAAAACCCAAAAATTTTTTTCCCAATTTTTTAAAAAAACCCTTTAAATTTTTAAAGGGAAAAAGTTCCAAAAAAGGGGTTTTTTACCCTAAACCGGTTTTTTTTTTTTTTTTTTTTAAAAATTTTTTTTTCCTTTTTTAATGGGTTTTCCCCGGGGGTTTTTTAAAAAAACCCGGGGGGCCCCCCCCCCCCTTTTTAAAATTTTTATTTGGGAAAAAAGGGGGGGGGTTTTTTTTTTTAAAAAAGGGTTTTTTTTTTTAAAAAAAAATTTTTTTTTTTTGATTTTTTTTTTTTTTTTTTAAAATTTTTTTTTTAAAAAGGGGGGTTTTTTTTTTTTTTTTTTTTTTTTTTAAGGAAAAATTTTTAAAAAGAGGGAAAAAATTTTTTTTTTAAAAAAAGGGGGGTTTTTTTTTTTTTTTTTTTTTTTTTTTTGGGGAAAAAAAAATTTTTTTTTTTTTTTTTCCCCCCCTTTAAAAAAAGGGGGGGTTTTTTTTTTTTTTAAAAAAAAAATTTTTTTTTTTTTGGGGAAAAAAAATTTTTCTTTGGGGAAAAAAATTTTTTTTTTTTTTTTAAAAAAAAATTTTTTTTTCCCAAAAAACCCCCCCCCAAAAAACCCCTTTTTTTTTTTGGGGGTTTTTTTTTTTTTTAAAAAAAAATTTTTTTAAAATAAAAAACCCCAAAAAAAATTTTTTTTTTTTTAAAAAAAAAAGGGAAAAAATTTTTTTTTTTTTTTTGGGGAAAATTTTTTAAAAATTTTCCCCCTTTTTTTAAAAAAAACCCCCCCATTTTGGTTTTTTAAAAAAAAAAAAATTTTTTTAAAACCCTTTTTTTAATTGGGGTTTTCCCAAAAAATTTCCCCCAAAAAATTTTTTTTTTGTTCCAATTTTTTTAAATTTTTAAAAAAAAAAATTTAAAAAAAAAAAAAGGAAAAAAAAATTTTTTCTTTTAAAAAAAAAAAAAAGGGGGGGGGTTTTTTTTTGGAAAAAAATTTTTTAAACTATTAAGGTTTTTTTTGGGGGTTTTTTTTTAGAAATTTTAAAAAATTTTTTTTTTTAAAAATTTTAAAAAAAAACCAAAAAGGTTTAAACCCCGGGGGAAAAAAACCCCCCCTAAGTTCCAGGCCCAAGGAAGGGTTTTTAAAAAAAAAAAGGGGGGGTTTTTAAAAAGGGGGGTTTTAAAGCCCTTTTTTCAAATTTTGGGGGGAAAAAAAAAAAATTGGGGGGGGGAAAAAATTTTTTTTTTTAAAAATTTTTTGGTTTTTTTTTTTCCCAAAAAAAAATTTTTTTTAAAAAAATTTTTAAAAAAAATTTTTTGAGGAAAAAATTTTAAAAATTTTTGGGGGAAATTTTTTTTTAAATTTTTTTCCTTTAAAAAAAAATTTTTTTTTTTAAAAAATGGTTTTTTTTTAAAAAAAATTTCCCCCTTTTTTTTTTAAAAAAAAAAAAATTTTTTTAAAAAAAAAAAAAAACCCGGGGGGGTTTTTTTTTTAAAGGGGGGGGGAAAAAAAAAAAGGGGTTTTTTTTTTCCCGGGGTTTTTTAAAAAATTTTTTAAAAAAAATTTTTAAAAAAAAATTAAAAAAATTTTTTTTTTTGGAAATTTAAAAAATTTTTTTTTTTTTTAAAAAAGGTTGGGGGGGGGGGTTTTTTTTCCCGGTTTTAAAAAATTTTTTTCCCGGGGGTTTTTTAAAAATTTTTTTTTTTAAAGGGGTTTTTTAAAAAGGGGCCCCCTTTTTTTGGGGGGGGTTTTTTTTTTTTTTTTTTTTTTAAAAAAATTTTTTGGGAAAAAAATTTTGGCCGGTTGGGTTTAAAAGGGAATTTAAAAGGGGGGGGTTTTTTTCAAAAAATTTAAATTTTTTAAAAAAAAAAAAATTTTTTTCAAAAAAATTTTTAAAAATTTTTTTGGGGGGAAAAAAAAAAAATTTTTTAAAAAAAAAAAAAGAAAAAATTTTTTTTTTTTAAAAACAAAACCCGCCAAAAGGGGGGTTTTTTTTTTAAAAAAAAAAATTTTTTTTTTTTGGGGTTTTTTAAAAAATAATTTTTTTTAATTTTTTTTTCCCCCCCGGGTTAAAAAAATTTTTTTTAAAGGGGGAAAAAAATTTTTTTTTTTTTTTTTTTTTTTTTTTTTTTTCCAAATTACCAAAAATTTTTTTTGAAAAAATTTTTTTTTAAAAGGGTATCCTTTTAAAGAAATTTTTTTTTAAAACCCCAAAAAAAAAATTTTTAGGGAAAAAACCCTTTTTAAAAAAATTTTTTTTTGGTTTTTAAAAAAAAAACCCCCTTTCCCCAAAAATTTTTTTTTTTTTTTGGGGGTTTTTTAAAAAAAAAAAAAAATTTTTTTTTTTTAAAAAAAAAAAAAAATTGCCAAAATTTTAAAAAAAAGGGGTTTTTCCCGTTGGCCAGGGTTTTTAAAAAGGGGAAAGGAAAAATTTTTTTTTTTTTTAAAAAAAAAAAATTTTTAAAAAAAAAATTTTTTTTTGGAAAAAAAAGGTTTTTTAAAAATTTAAGGGGTTTTTTTTTGGAAAAAAAAAAGGGAAAAAAAAACCCCCCCTTTTTTTTAAAAAAAAAAAGGGGGGTTTTTTTTTTTTTCCCCCCCCCCCCTTTTTTTTTAAAAAAAAAAGGGCCCTTTTTTTATAAGGGTTTTGGGGGTTTTTTTAAATTTTTTAAAATTTTAAAAAATTTTTTTTAAAATTTTAAAAAAAAAAAAAAAATTTTAAAATTTTGGGGTTTTGGGGGGGCTTAAAAAAGGAAAAGGGGGGGGAAAAAAAAAATTTAAAACTTCCCCCCCAAAAAAAAAAAATTTTTTTTTTAAGGGGCCCCCAAAAAAAAAAAAATTTTTAAAAAATTTTGGGGGAAAAAATTTTTTTTTTTTTCCAAAAATTTTAAATTTTTTTTAAAAAATTTTTTTTTAAAAATTTTTTTTAAATTTAAACCCCCCCCAAAAAACCCTTTTTTAAAAAAATTTTCCCAAAGGGGGTTTTAAAATTTTTTGGGGAAAAAAAAAATTTTTAAAAAAAAAAAAAAAGGAAAAATTTTTTAAAAAAATTTTTTGGGGGAAAAAAAAAAATTTTTTTTGGAAAAGGGAAAAAAAAGGGAAAAAAAAAAAAAAAACCCCCCTTTTTTTTTTGGGGGGTTTCTTTTTAAAAAAAATTTTTAAAATTTTTTTTAAAAAAAATTTTTTTTTTAAAAAAAACTAAAAATTTTTTTTCCCCAAAAAAATTTTTTTTTAAAAAATAAAAAAAAAAAAAAAATTTTTTCCTTTTTTCCTTTTTGGGAAAAAATTTTTTAAAAAAAGGGGTTTTTTTTTTTTTAAAATTTTTTTTTCCAAAAAAAAAAAAATTTGAAAAAATTTTTAAAAAAGGGGTTTTTTAAAAAAAAAACCCCCAAAAAATTTTTAAAAAAAAACCCCCCCAAAAAAAAAAAAAAAAACCCCAAAAAAAAAAAAAAATTTTTTTAAAAAAAAATTTTTTTTAAAAAAATTTTTTTTTTAAAAAATTTTAAATTTTTTAAATTTAAAATTTTAAAAAAAAAAGGGGAAAAAAATTTTTTTTTTTTTTTTTAAAAAAAAATTTTTTTGGGGGGGTTTTTTTTGGGGGTTTTTTAAAAAAAGGGGGGTTTTTTTTAAAAAAATTCCCTTTTTGGGGAAACCCCAAAAAAATTTTTTTTAAAAAAAAAGGCCCTAAAATTTTTTCCCCCCCCCCCCAGGGTTTTTTAAAAAATTCCCCCCCCCCCCCCCCCAAAAAAACCCCCCCCCCCCAAAAAATTTTTTTAAAAATAAAAAAACCCTTTTTTGGGCCCCCCCCAAAAAAAGGGGTGGGGGGGTTTTTTTTTTAAGGGGGTTTTTTTTGGGTTTTTTTTTTTTTTTTGGGGGGGTTTTTTTTCAAAGGAAAAAAAAAGGGTTTTTAAAAATTTTTTTTAAAAAAACCCGGAAAAAACCTTTTTTTTTAAGGTTTTCCCCCTTTTTTTTTAAAAAAAAAAAAAGGGAAAAAAAAAAAAAAAGGGGTTTTTTTTTTTTTTTTTAAAAAAAAGGGGAAAAAAAAAAATTTCCCCTTTTTTTAAAACCCTTTTTTTAAAAGGGGGTTTTTTAAAAAAAAAAAAAAAAAAATTTTTTTTTCCCCAAAAAGGTTTTTTTTCCCCCCAAAAAATTTTAAAAGGGTTTTAAAAAAATTAATTTGGGGGGGGAAAAAACTTAAAACCCGGGGGAAAAAAAAAAAAAACCCCCCTTTTTTTTTTTTTTAAAAAAAAAATTTTAAAAGGAAAAATTTAAAAAAAAAAATTTTTTAAAAAAAAATTTCAAAAAAAGTTTAAAAAAAAAAATTTTTTTTTTTTTTTTTTAAAAAAAAATTTTTTTCCCCCTTTTCCCCCAAAAAAAATTTTTTTTTTTTAAAAAAAATTTTTTTTTAAAAAAAAAAATTTTTTTTTTTAAAAAAAAAAAAATTTTTTAAAAAAAAAAAAAAGGGGGGGGGGGAAAAAAAATTTTTAAAAACCCCGGGGGAAATTTCTAACCGGGGGGAAAAAAAAAAAAAAATTTTTAAAATTTTTTTTTAAAAAAAAATTTTTTTAAAAACCCTTTTTTTTTTTTGGGAAAAAGGAACCCTTTTTTTTAAAAAAAAGGGGCAAATTGGGGAAAAAAATTTTTTTTTTTTTTAAATTTTTTAATTAAAATTTTTTTCCCCCCCCAAAAAAGGGGGGTTCCCGGGGGGGGGTTTTTTTTTTTGGGGGCCCCCGGGCCCCCCCCCTTTTTTTTTTTTTTAAAACCCCAAAAAAATTTTTTTTTTTGGGGGGTTTTAAAAATTTTTTTTTTTTTTTGTTTAAAAGGTTTTTTTTTTTGGTGGGTGTTGTTCTTAAAAAATTTTTGGGGTTTTTTTAAATTTTCCCCCAAAAAAAATTTTTTTTTGGAAAAAAAAAAAAAGGGGGCCCTTGGCCAAAATTAAATAAAATTTTTTGGGTTTTAATTTGGGAAAATTTAAAAAACCCCCCAAAGGAAAAAAAAATTTTTTCCCCCCGGGGGGGAAAAAAAATTTTTTTTAAAAAACTTTTTTTTAAAAAAAAAAAATTTTTTCCCCCCTTTTTAAAATTTTGCCCGGTTTAAAAAACCAAAAAAATTTTTTTTTAAAAAAACCCCAAAAAAAAAAGGTTTTTTTTAAAAATTTTTTTTTTAAAAAAACCCAAAAAAAATTTTTTAAAAAAGAATTTTTTTAAAAAAATTTTTTTTTTTTCCCCTTTTTTTAAAATTTTTTTTTTTTTTTTTTTTTAAAATTTAAATTGGGAAAACCAAAAAAAGTTTTTTTTTACTTTTTTTTAAAAAAAAATTTTTTTTTTTTTTCCCCCCCCGTAAAAAAAATTTTTTTTTTAAAAAATTTTGGGAATTTTGGGGAAAAAGGGGGTTTTCCAAAAAAATTTTGTTTTTTTTTGGCCCTTTTTTTTAAAAATTTTTTTAAAAAAAAAATTTGGGAAAGGAAAACCTTTTAAAAAAATGGTTTTTTTTTTAAATTTTTTTAAAGGGAAAAAAAAGGGGGTTTAAATTTTCCTTTTTAAAAAAAGGGGTTAAAAAAATTTTTGTTTTGGCCCCCCCGGGGTTTTTACAACCTTTTTTTTTTAAAATTTTAAAAAAAAATTTTTAAAACCCCCCCCTTTTTTAAAAAATTTCCCCCCAAAAAAAGGGGAAATAAATTTGGGGGTTAAAAACCCCAAACCAAAGGGGGGCTTTTTTAAAGGGGGATTTTTTTAAAAAAAAAAAAAAAAATTAAAGGGGGGGAAAAAAATTTTTTTTTTTTTAAAAAAGGGGCCCAAAACCCAAAAAAATTTTGGGGGGGAAAAAAAAAAGGTTTTCCCAAAATTTTTTTTAAAAAAAAATTTTTTTAAAATTTTTTAAAAAAATTTTTTTAAAAAAAATTTTTTTTAAAAAAAAAAAAAAAAATTTAAAAATTTAAAAAATTTTTTGCCCAAAAACCCAAAAAAAAAACCCCCGGGGAAAAAAAAAGGAAAAAAAAAAAATAAAATTTTTTTTTCAAAAAAATTTTTTTTTTAAAAAAAACCCGGAAAAAAAAGTTTTTGCCCCGGGGCCCTTTTGAAAACCCCCCAAAAAAAAAAAAAACCCCCCAAAAATTTTTTTTTTAAATTTTTTTTTTCAAAAAAAATTTTTGGGGTTTTTTTTTTTAAAAAAAATTTCAATTTTTTTTTTAAAAAAAATTATATTTTTTTTTTCCCTTTTTTTTTTAAAAATTTTTTTTTTTTTTTTAAAAAAAGGAAAAAATTTTTAAAAAAATTTTTTTTTTGGGGGGGGTTTTTTAAATTTTTTAAAAAAAAAAATTTTTTTTTTTAAAATTTTTTAAAACCCTTTGGGGTTTTTTTAAAATTTAAAACCCCAAAAACCCCTTTTTTAAAAATTTTTTTTTTTTAAAAAAATTTTTGGGGGTTTTTTTTTTGGGGGGAAAAAATTAATAAATTTTTTTTTTTTTTTTTAGGCCCTTTTTAAAAAAATTTTTTAAAATTTTTAAAAAATTTTTTTAAAAAAAAGGGGAAAAAGGGAAAGGTTTTAAAAAAAAAAATTAAAATTTTTTTTTTTTTTTTTCCTTTTTTTTTTTAAAAAAAAAAATTTTTTTTTTTTAAAAAAATTTTTTAAAAATTTAAAAAATTTTTTAAAAAAAAGGTTTTTTTTTTTAAAATTTTAAAAAAGCAAAAAATTTTTCCAAAAAACCCCCTTTTTTTTTTAAAAAAAATTTTAAAAAAAAAATTTTTTGGTTTTTTTTTTTTTTTTTAAAAAAAAAAAAATTTTGGGGAAAAAAAATTTTTAAAAAAAATTTTTTTTTTAAAAAAAAAAAAAAAAAGGGGGGAAAAAAAAAGGGGCGGGTTTTTATTTTAAATTTTTTTTTTTCCCCCTTTTTTTTTAAAAAAAAAATTTTTTCCCCTTTTTTTAATTTTCAAAAAAAAAAATTTTGGGAAAATTTTTTTTTGGGAAAAAAAAAATTCAAAATTTTTAAAAAAAAATTTTTTTCCCCCTTTTTTTTTTTAAAATTTTAAAAAAATTTAAAAATTTTTAAAATTTAAACTTTTAAAAAAAAAAAAACCCTTTTTTTTTTAAAAAAATAAAAAATTTCCCAAAAAAATTTTTTTTTTTTTTTCCCCCCAAAAAAAAATTTGGTTTTTTTTTAAAAGGGGGCCCCAATTTTTTTTTTGGGGGGGGGGGGTTTAAAAATTTTGGAAAAAATTTTTTTTTTTTTTATTTTTATTTTTTTAAAAAAAAAAAAAAAATTTTTTTTTTTTTAAAAAAAAAATTTTTTTTTTTTCCCCCCAAAAATTTTTTTAAAAAGGGGTTTTTTTTTTAAAAAACCCCCTTTTTTTTAAAATTTTGGGGGGGAAAAAAAAAGGGGGGTTTTTTTTTTTTAAAAGGGCCCGTTTTAAAATTTTTTTTGGGGGGGTTTTTTTTTTTTTTTTTTTGGGATTTTTTTTTGGAATTTAAATTGGGTTTTTTTTTTTGGGGGTTTTTTTTTTTGGGATTTCTTTTTTGGGGGTTTTTTTTTTTTAAAGGGGTTTTTAACCGGGTTTTTTTTAAAACTT
>JAQJVL010002701.1:0-40000 GCA_035578905.1 Stictocephala bisonia | reverse complement strand
AAAAAGGGTTTTTTTTTTTTTTAAAAAAAAATTTTTTTTTTTGGAAGGAAGGGGGAAAAATTTTTGGCCCTTTTTTTTTTGGGGAAAATTCTTTGGGGGGCCCCCCAAATTTTTTTTTAAAAAGGGGGGTTAAAAAAAATTTTTTTGGGGGTTTTTCTTTGTTTTAAAATTTTTTTTTTAAAAATTTTAAAAAAAAACCCCCTTTTTTTTAAAAAAAAAAAACTTTTGGAAAAAAAAAAAAAAAAAAAAAACCCCCCAAAAAAAAAAAAAAAAAGGTTTTTAAAAATTTTTTTTTTAAAAAAAAGGAAAAAAAAAAAAAAAAAAATTTTTTAAAAAAAAAAAAAAAACTTTTAAAAAATTTTTTAAAAATTTTTTTCCCAATTTTTGAATTTAAAAGGGGTTTTTTTTTAAAAAATTTTTTAAAAAATTTAAATTTTTTTTTTCTTAAAGGGGGCCAATTTAAAAAAAACCTTTTAAAAAAAAAATTTTTTTAAAATTTGTTTTTTAAAAAAAATTTTTTTTTGGGGGGGAAATTCCCCAAAATTTAAAAAAGGTTTTTTTTTTTTTTTAGACTTTTTTTTTAAAATTTTTGTCCCCCCCCGGGGGTTTTTTTGGGAAAAAAAGGGGGGGAAAAATTTTTTTCCCAAAAATTTTCCCCCCCGAATTTTAAAATTTTGGGGGGCCCCCCCAAAATTAAAATTTCCCCCAAAAACCCCCCCCTTTTTTTTTTAAAAAACCCGGGGAAAAAAAAAAAGGGAAAAAAAAAAGGGAAAATTTTTTCCCTTTTTAAAAAAAAAAAAAAAAAGATTGGCCCCCTTTTTAAAAAAAATTTGGGGGGTTTTTTTTTTTTTGGGGGTTTTTTTTTTTTAAAAAAAAAACCCCCTTTTTAAAAATTTTTTTTTGAAAAATTTTTTTTTTGGTTTTTCCCCCTTTTTAAAAAAAAAAAAACCTTTTTTTTTTTTTTTTTTTAAAGGGGGGTTTTTTTTTTTTAAAAAATTTTTTTAAAAATTAAAATTTTTTTTCCTTTCCAATTGTTTTGGGGGAAAAAAACCCCCAAAAAGGAAAAATTTTTTTTGGGGTTTTTAAAAAAAATTTTTTTTTTTTGGGTTTTTTCCCTTTTTTTTTTTAAAAAAGTTTTTAAATTTTTGGGGGTTTTTTTTTTTTTTCCCCCCCCTTTTTTTTTAAAAGGGGGGGGGTTTTTTTCCCCCTTTTTTAAAAAAATTTTTTAAAAAAATTTTTTTTTTTTTTCCCCTTTTTTAAAAAAAAAAATTTTTTTTTTGCGATTAATTTTTTTTAAAATTTTTTAAATTTTTTTTTAAAAAAAAAAAAAATTTTTTTTTTGGGGGAAAAAAATTTTGGGCCCCCCCCGGGAAAAAAGGGGGGGGCCCCCCGGGGAAAACCCCCCCTTTTCCCCCCCCTGGGGTTTTAAAAAATTTTTTTCCCTTTTTTTGGGGAAAATTTTATTTTTTTTAAAAAAAAAATTTTTTTTTTTAACCGGGGGTTTTTAAATTTTTTTTTTTCCCCCCCCAAAACCCCCCCCTTTTCCCCCAAAATTCCCCCCCCTTTTTTTTTCCCCTTTTTTCCCCCCCCCTTTTTTTTTTTTCTTCCCCGGGCCCCCCCCCATTTCCCCCCCTTTTAAAAAATTTTTTTTTTTTCCCCCTTTTTTTAAAAAAATTTTTTTTTTCCCCCCTTTTCCCCCCTTTTTTTTTTTTAAAAATTTGGGGGTTTTCCCTTTTTTTTAAAAAATTTCCCCCCCCCCTTTTTTTTTCCCCCCCTTTTTCCCCCTTTTTCCCAAAATTTTCCCCCTGGAATTTTTTTTTGGGGCCCCCTTTTTTCCCCCCCCTTTTTTTTTTTTTTTAAAAAACCCCCTTTTTTTTAAAATTTTTTTTTTTCCCTTTTTTTAAAACCCCCCAAAAAAAATTTTTTTTTAAAAAATTTTTTTTTTTTAACCAAAAAAACCCAAAATTTTTTTAAAATTTTTTTTTCCCTTTTTCCCCCCCCCCAAAACCCCCCCCCCGGGGTTTTTTTTTTTAAACCCCCTGTTTTTTTTTTTTTTTTTTTTTTTTTCCTTTTTTTCCCCTTTTTCCCCCTTTTTTTTTCCCAAAAAAAGGGGGGAAAAATTTTTAAAAAAATTTTCCTTTTAAATTTTTTTCCTTTTCCTTTAAAAAAACCCCCTTTTTTTTTTTTAAAAAAAACCCCCCCCTTTTTTTTTTTCCTTTAAACCCCTTTTTTTAAAAAAAATTTTTTTTTAAAAAAAATTTTTTTTTTTTTTCCCCGGGAAAAACCTTTGGGAATTTTTCCCGGGCCTTTTTTTTTAAACCCTTTTTTTTATTTTCCCCCTTTTTTCCCCCCTTTTTTTTTTTCCTTTTTTTAAAAAATTTTTTTTTTTTTTTTGGGTTTTTTTCCCCTTTTTTTTTTTTCCCTTTTAAAATCCAAAATTTCCTTCCCCCCCCCTTTTAAAATATGGTTTTTCCCCCCCAAAAAAATTTAAACTTTTTTTCCTTTTGGGGGGCCCCCCAAATTTTTTCCCCCCTTTTTTCCCTTTTTAAAAAAAATTTTTTTTTTGGGGGGCCCCCAAAAAAAAAAATTTAAAATTTAAAAAGGGTTTCCTTAAAAAAAGGGGTTTTTTTTTTCCCCCAAAAACCCCGGGAACCGATTTTGGGTTTTTTTTAAAAAAAAAAAGGGATTCCCCCCAAAATATCGTCAGCAAACATCATTATCTTCATCTCTTCATTTGTCTCCTCTTTAATTTCTCTCATCATTATCTCCATAACTACATTAAAAAGAATCGGAGACAGAACACTCCCCTGTTTCAGCCCTTTCTTTACCTTGAACCATTCTGTATTACCATCACATGTCCTAACTCTGCACTCGTGCACCCTATACAATTCCTTAACCCATTTCATCATATTTTCTGTCACTCCTATTTTTTCCATACTCTCCCATATACTTTTTCTCTTAACAGAATCGTAGGCTTTCTCGACATCTATAAACACCAGTATTAACTTTTTATTGAACTCCCAGTGCTTTTCAACCATTTGTCTCACTGCAAAAATCAAGTCGATCGTACTTCTTCCCTTCCTAAACCCATGTTGTTCCTCCCCTATCTGGTCCTCTATCACGTCCTTAATCCTGTTAAAAATTATTTTTTCAAATATTTTGGCAACATGGCTTATTAATGTTACTCCTCTATAGTTCTTGCATAGTCTTCTACTTCCCTTCTTGTGTATTGTTATTATTTCACCTTTCCCCCAGTCGTCAGGCACTCTTCCTTCCCTCCATACGCATGTGAAGACTCTCTTCAACCAATGTACTCCCACTGCTCCCAAAGCCTTTACCATATCTGATGATACTTCATCTGGTCCTGGGGATTTCCCACTTTTCATCTCTTTCACCGCCTTTTCTATTTCCCTCCAACTTATCTCTTCCCCTCTCTCCCATTGCTCCTCTCCATAAAAAAAAAACTGTTATTATTATGCCAGGTAAATGTCTTCCAGAATGTAAAACTAATTATGTTAAGCCTTTTATTAATGTTTTTCCTTCCCGAAAGACCACAGGACAGCTCAGACCTGGCTATGAGCCATCCACAGAGATGACTATGAGATATCTGCCAATTCCCGTGTATGTATAAAACACTCCGATGAAAGATTCATCATTAGGGAAGATTCTATAATTCGTTCTGATGGAAGTATTTTGACTGTAAAAAGGGATAGGTTAAAACTCAGAGACGATGCAGTTCCCCACAATTTTTTAAAATCTTCCGCACTATATTACCAAAGATCTCCCTCCTGAGAGGAAGAACCTTAACTGAATATAAAGAATAATAAAATCCTAACTGAAGAAAAAGAACGGCTAGACACAATTGATTCCTTCAGTAGCCCAGTAAATAATTATAAGAAGGAATGTAATTTAGACTCAACAAATCTGTATTCAAAACACAAATACAACCAACTGGTTTTATTATTAGTTTCTCTGAAAGCCAATATTTACCCTGTAGTTACTATTTCCTTAAATATTAATTTATCTTTTTGTATAATTAAAAATAATATTATTGTAAAAGACCTTGTTTATTTGCGTACTTTTTCAGACAATTTAAACATTAATAAGTGGTCCAAAATAAAAGAAATAATAGTTAGATTGCCTAATGAAATTAAAGAAATACCTCAAGAAGATAAATAGAATGTATAAGCAATCTATTGGATGTCATTTCTGAGGAAAGAGGAGACAATAATATAAGTAAAAAATTAAGTTTTTTAAAAGAACAACTTAAATTAGCAATTTAAAATAAGGTATCTTATTGTACAACCTCCCTTATATGGTTTTCCATTCTATAATTTTTGTTTTCCTGCAGCATACAAACATATAAGGGAAGCTAAGATTTTTACTATGCCTCATCCTCGCTATTTACAGTCATTTACCACAAACCTAGGCACTGGTAGCTCTGGTTTAGATTCCACTCATGTGAGATATTTAAAAAAGAAGTTAACTTGTTTGAAAGAAAATGAAAACATCTGTAATTTACTGATGGATGAAATGTATGTAAAACCAGAAATGAGTTATAAAAGGGGGCAAGTTGTAGGGAATTGCTCATAATCTAAATAATGAATCTGTAGGTCTAACCACGACCATTCAAGCATTTATGGTCTCCTCACTCCTCCACACAATAAAGATGTGGGATTATTTCTTTGTAGAAATCTAACTTGTGATTACTTACATAATTTAATTTTACAATTGTTATATTGTTAGCTGGTGTACAGAGTGTTAACAATAATTTCTGACAACAATAGAGTCAACAGAGCTGCGTTCACAAAACTTTGTGGAGGAACGCTTAAAGTAGTTTTTGTAATCCTCATGATACGAAACAAGAAATTTTTGTTATGTTTAACACAGTTCATCTTTTTAAATGTATAAGAAATAATTGGCTTAACCAATCAGACAGTGATCAATCTTTTTTATTTTTCCTGATTTCAATGACCAACGAAAAAGAAACGATAAACTGACTCTTGATTCTCATGTAGCCTTGACTCACACTGTAAATACTCTAATATTTATATGTAAATATTTTTTAACCCTCCGTGAGTCGCATGAATTTCAAAACGCGAGAGGTCGCACACGGAGGTTACTTCCAGGTGACTAAATTAAATGTTATTTTCACGAAACTTAATACTTTTATTTACAGTAATTTCAAAACAGTATGTAGAATCATATAAAAAAGGTAAAACTTATTTTAGTACCAAAATTATAGTAAAAAAAATATGTATGTGAGTGTTGAAATTACAATACATTTTAAACCAAATAAATTAACAAATGTAACCCTGATACTGTATATACAAAAAATGTCGTTTGTTAACGAAGTTTCTGATAACATACTAATCATGAAAAGAATACAATAAAAAAGAAAAGTACAAAAAATTATATAATAAAAACAAAGAAGATTGATACACTTTTTCTGACTACTAAATCAGAGCTTATTCTGAGTCTGTGTGAACTTCTTCCTCACTTACTGCGCAGTTGACACACATCACTGGTGCAGAGTGCTCACGACAGATGAAGTTTTTGCAGCTGTTACATCTTGTTTTGGACAAACGGTTTTTCCTCCAGTTGCATGAGTAGCATCTACCTGAAGTGTCCTCATCAGCGGGTGCGGGTCGTGCCTCTTCTTCATTCAAGTCCAACATCTGTCGAAGCCTTTTCTTGGTTGCAGTTGGAGTACTTATTACAGTTATTCTTGTTGCCATGTGTTCTCTGCATAGTTCTTTGGCTAAAGTTCGTAAAAAAAGTCTTCGCTTAGCCACAGGAGAGTTCACATTTTCTTTGTGAATAATGAAGGTGTTCAATCCACCTACATTCAGCATTGAATAAAAGATCACCATAGACCATCTGTTTGAGATTCTTGCTACATCGTAATGTGAAACGTATTTATCCACTGTATCAACTCCTCCTTTGCTACAGTTATAGAAGAGTATTACCTCTGGCTTGCCATAGGTAGCTGAAGCTTCATCTCTGTCTACAGCTGCGTCGTCATGCATGGATGATAACAAAACAACCTTTTTATTTTGTTTTGCTTTGTAAGACACTTAAGTCATGTCTTTTTTGAAACCAAATTTAGAGCTTCCTACGTCTCCTTGTTTTTTGTCCACAAAAGCTGGGGGGAGTTCTTTTTTATTTATCCTCAACGTACCAACAAGTGTTAGTTGGTGATTCTTCAAAAGGTCGACACAAAGAGGTATGGAGCAAAACCAGTTGTCGACCGTAACATTACGTTTACTGCCTGATATTGGTGCTACAATACGTTCAACGACAGACTTTCCAGAGTTATCGACCTGGTATGGACCGTCTGGTTGTTTTCCAGCGTAGATTTCTAAATTGTTGGTGTAAAATGATTTGGCACAAACAGATGAAAAAACCTTAACTCCGTACTTTGCAGGCTTGTTTTTTATATATTGCCTGAAAGAACATTTGCCCCTGAATTTTAGTAGCATTTCGTCAACAGTGACAAACTCGCTGACGACATAATTTTCTTGACATTTTTGCACAAACTGTTCGAAAACTCTTCTTACTGGAGCCAGTTTATCATTGACTTTCCTTCGTGGCCTGGTACGAATATCATCGAACCTCAATGCTCTAAGCAGTAATTTGAAACGCCTAAGACTCATGGCTAGTCTAAAGAATTCAATTCCGCTACCATCTGCTGCCCATAGGTCATCCAAATTTAAATGAGAGGCTTTGTATAAGCCAGCTAAATACAACAAACCAATAACACATTTTATTTCTTGAGGTGTTGTATTGGTACAGTCTCTTTCTCTGTTGTAATTACTTTTATTTTTATCAATCCAAATGTTCGTGCACTCAGTAATTTCTTCAATCATTTCATTACTAAAAAACAAACTCCAAACTTCCAGAGGAGTATTAGCATTTTTTGCAGCATTACTGACGTGTCCCATTCTCATCAGAATAATATTCCTTTGTCTGTTGCGATTTTGTGGCTTGGGTTCTACATCCCATAACATCTTACGATTTTTACTCATGAAAGCTAACTTATTGTTTTGTCTGCGTACAATTTCACCGTTTAATCTTTCAGCAATTGGTAAAGCTTCTAAATCAGAAAAGTCATCATCGTCTAGTTCTATTTCACTATCATCACCTAAGTTATTTTCTAAGTCATTTGGAATATTATCATTTACCTCATCTCCAGATTCATCAGGATCATCAATAATTCCATCGTTGACTGCCGCGTCATCGTCAAAAACCAATACTCTAGGGAACACTCCTGTGGGTCGTTGAACTTGTAATTCTTCTCGTTCCACACTTGCCAAAAGGCGAGCAATTCTTCTTTCTTCGTCTGATTCCATTTCCACAACGATAAAAAAATTATATAAAAAATGACTATACAAAAAAAACTAACAATATATACACATAGACTAAATTATATACAAAACAGTAAAAGCAAACAGCACACTTTGAAGTTTAGTCCTATTTAGCACCAGTGCGCGAGAAGTCGCATACGGAAGTTGCCTCCGGGTGAGGACAATACACGAGAAGTCGCACACGGAGGTTACCTCCAGTCCACTACGAAAACTGAACTGAACTAATAAGAGAAAGTCCGGCAGGGTTGGGGTTGTTGTCTTTAGTTCCAAGAAGGAGGCTCGTGAGCTACGGCGGAGCGCCGACACCACACAACCTCACAAATGTCATTTATACTGAAAATCGTAGCTACCCGGAGGTTACTTCCGTGATGCGACTCACGGAGGGTTAAATAATCTTAAATTTAAGTAAGTGCTGTAAAGGAAGTTTCAAACAGACAAGTAAGAAACAAGGTTTGGCCAAAATAGACAAATGTGTGGGGGATGTTATAATGTTTCTGTTGTGCAAGTGCTTGAATAAAAAAAAAACTTAAGACTGTTTGTTAGTTTAGTTAAAGTTGTATCCGCTTCCAATAAAGTTTTTGAAATAAAAGACTTGTTCTTTACTGAACAAGATCGTGTTGAAGAAACAGACAATTTTGATTTTAGTGATGTTGCTTTTGAAGATATTACTGAGGGTTTAAACGATGTTATTATCTCAGAAAATGATATAATGGCTCTCACGTATATAGGAGTTTATATAGGATTTATATAGGATTCAGTCTCACGTATATAGGATTCAATAAGGTGCTCCACTCGAGAGAATTATTGAAGGTGTTGTCCAGGTGGCAAATGAAAGCAAAGATGAGGATCTCACAGTAATAGTGGGAGGAGTAAATAATGTCACTGAGAAGGGAATTAGTGAGATTGCATTAAAAATAGATGGTATCTCAAACAAAATCAAATGTAGGCTAATATGGATAGAAACTCCCTATAGGTTTGATGACACACAAAAAAATAGGTTAATCGAAAATCAAAATAGGTTAGTAAAACAAAAATGTGTGGAGCATAAATGGGCATTTGTAGGCCTTAATAGCATAGTAGATAGGAGTAACTATACAAAACATGGGTTACACCTTAATGATCTTGGTAAGGATATCATGTGTGAGCTTTTGTTAAATTATATTAATTGTAGTGACTTAAGTAACTTATGTACTAGTGGACCTGCTGAAATCAGTCCAAAAAACTTAGCAAATCTGGAACCATTGGCCGTAACTTAGTTTGTAAGGATGTGTTGGGGAAGGGCCAATCAGGCAAAAACAGTCTTAATTCGTTTTCAAAATCCGTTTCAGTAACCAACAATAAAATCAACAAACAACAAAAAAGATCAAAATTAATTCATTTGAATGTTAGAGGCCTGACTGGTAAAACAGAAATGCTGGAAATTTTTTTGGATGAGGAAACACCAGACATTCTTATTATCTCAGAACATGGTTTGGAACCTGACAAATTGACTGAAATAAATTTGCATAATTATTATCTTTTACATAGCTACTGTAGACAACACAACAGAATGGGAGGTGTCGCCATTTTTGCAAATATAAATTCAATTTTAACTGACCTAAAAATATTAAATCTTAGTAACAATCTAAACCAGGATTTTGTTTTTGAATGTGCAGACATTAAGGTTAATTTAAATGGCACTTCTCTACTAATAGCAGGATTGTATAGAACACCAGACGATCAAAACTTGAACAACTTTTTTGATAAATTAAACTCTTTTTTGGAGAAAGCCAGTCAGACTTCTGACAAAATTATCATAGCAGGAGATTACAACATTGATAATTTTAAATCTGATTCAAAAGCAAAAAAGTTTAGAAATGTTCTGAAAAGTTACGGATTAAATCTAGTTTTAAAAACACCAACTAGAGTCACAGAAACCTCCTGTATAGATAATTTTATTACCAATGCAAATTTTTCTACAGCAAATGTAATTTCCCCACTTATTTCTGACCATGATGCCATATTTATTAGTTTTCCATCACCACTTAACAACAATTTAAAATCACTTTGGACCACTGAACGTGAATTAAAAGATCAAAATTTTTTAGAACTCAAACAAAGGTTGAAGTCTGAGAAATGGTGTGAAGTCTATAAGACACAGGATGTAAATGTCATGTACAATAACTTTTTGGAGACATTTCTATATTACTATAACGTCTCTTGTCCACCAAAAAGAGTGAAAATTAAAAACTCCCTAAAACAAAAATGGGTGACTCTAGAGGTCATCTAAGCAAAATCAGAAATGTTTGAAGCTTTTAGTAACTACAAAACATCTAAGTTACCAGTAGATAAGATTGTCTATCAAAACGCCAGATTAAATTACAAAAATTCTATCCACCAAGCTAAGGCAAATTGGATTGGGGATTCGTTAGCTAATGCCAGCAATAAATCAAAACAAACTTGGAAAGTTATAAATCAGTTTAGACAAAATAGCCCTCACTTAGTAAATAACTTAGTTTTGAAAATAGAAAACACAATTATCAAGAACCCACATGTCACTAGCAATGCTATTAACAACTTTTTTGTTAATATTGCGGAGAAATTAAAACCTGATACTGTAATAACCTCAAGCAACCCTCTGCCCTCCACTGATCATTGTCTCTTTTCAAAATTTAAAAACATCTCTGAAACTGACACCTTAAAAATTCTCTCCAAGTTTTCTCCAAAAAATTCAACAGGATTTGATGAAATCAGCATGAAACTCATTAAAATTTGCCAGCTTGAAATTGTCAAGCCAATTACCCATGTCATCAATGCCTCATTGAATAACGGGGTGTTGCCAGATGGTTGTAAGGTTGGCAAAATAAAACCCCTTTTCAAAAAAGGAGATGATTTGGACATGGGGAACTATCGTCCGATCTCACTCCTGCCAACAATTTCTAAACTTTTTGAAAGAGTGGTTAGTGAGCAGCTTACTCACTATCTTGAAAGCAATGAACTCATTTGCAGAAAGCAATATGGGTTCAGAAAAAACAAATCAACCAAATTAGCTCTCATTGAATTTGTGAACCAGTGCATCGATGCGATGGAGGCCGGCGAATCTGTAAGTTGCTTTGCAGATCTGTCAAAGGCCTTCGACTGTGTTGATCACAAGATCATGTTAAGCAAGCTGGAGGCACTGGGAATCAGGGGATGCGTCCTAAAATGGTTCACATCATTCCTGTCTGACCGCCTCCAGTTTGTTGAAATTAAACATCAATCAAAATTTAAAATTCACAAAATCCACTCAGAAAAACAATCAATCACAAATGGTGTTCCTCAAGGCTCAATTCTGGGCCCGATACTGTTCCTGATATATATAAACGATATGGCAGAAGCGGTCTCAGACCAGAACCTCTTCATTTTTGCAGATGATACCAATAAATTGCCCTTTCTGAGGAACAGTTGAACTCAGTTAGTAACCAGACTACACTCATCTACACTCATAAAACCATTCATATTCGCCTTAAAATACGCACAACGTTGTGTCGGCGTCTCATATGTAAGAATGTAAGAACTCTTTTCACAAAAAACAAAAATCTGGAAAATTTGGAAATTGAAACAAATGTCAAAATTAACACCCTTGCACAATTCTTTGCCAGCAACAAACTCAAATTAAACACAGACAAAACTGGGTATCTCTGCTTAAATACTGCCCAAAAGAAGAGAGCCACCGAAGTACTGTAGATAAAGTAAGTGTTGTTATTGGAGAGGATATGATGGATCCCTCTGACTCAACTGATTTTCTCGGAGTGAGGTTGGACGATGGTTTAACATGGATTGACCAGATTGAAAAAATTGAAAAGAAATTGGCATCTGGGTTGTTTGTGTTAAGAAGAGTAAATAAATTGTGTAGCATTAATGTATCTAGAATAGTTTATTTTAGTCTACTAGAATCTCACATTATGTATTCCATAGCCTTGTGGGGTGGATACAAATCACTTGTGGATAAAATATTTATTTGGCAAAAAAAAGCTGTTAGAACAATTTTTGATCTTCCACCTTGGGAACATTGCGGGAGATACTTCTCCAGACTTGGTATTTTAACTGCTCCATCACTATATTTTTTTGAACTAGTTACCTACATTAGAACCCAAAACCTAACGGATTATTGTTAAAAAAATCACACTCACGATACCCGGTTTAAGGCTAAATTTTCCATCACCCATAGACTGGCGGTTTTTGAAAAAAAAACCACTTTATGCTGGTCTTAAATTCTATCAATCACTTCCAAAATTTGTTTCCGAAATAACTGACAATAGAAAATTTAAAGCATATTTGAAAACATTTCTAATAGCTCACTGTTTTTATTCTGTGGAAGACCTCACAAACCATCTAAAAATTTGTAATCCAACCTGCAACTTCCTTAACTCGCCCCAACCAAATAGTGGCTAACCTAGAGTTGGCACTTTGACCTATCCAACACTTAAGGGCCTATGGATGGAAATAACAAGAAGAAGAAGAAGGAGGATATGTTTGTTTTAAAATGTTACAAAATAATACATGTAAAAAATGTGAAGAGTATTTTTTAGAAAATAAGATGTTAGTATCTTGTAATAATGTATATAGTTCCTATTTACAAGTTATAGACTGGCAGAGTTTAAAATATCCCTCTAGTTTAGTTGTTAATATTTTATCTAATTGTCTTAAACTCTTTAAATTGATCATTAGTGAAAGATATGAAAATAATTTTCTAGGGTTAAAACAACAAAAAAAAGTGTTATTTAATTTAATCTTAGATAATCTTAGCGATTCTTATATTTTTTTCTTGCCAGAACTGCTCTACTAGCTCTTTAATTTATGTAAAAAAATGTATAACAATCTTTCGTAATATTCTACTGAATAACTATAGTAAGGTATTAAAGGAGAAACTTGTCGAGGTAAATGTAAGAAAAGAAAGCTTGATAAGTTAAATCAGTAAGTTGATTTTACTTAAGTAAATAATTAGAAGTTTTGTAGACATATTTCATTATAAAGCAAAAGTAAATAATTTAACTTGTGTTTTTACTATCCCAAATGAATGATTTATACAATATTAATTCATTTACACCAAACAGGCTCGTAGTAAAATTGCTGTCAATTATTAGGATACAAAATAGCTTTCAGAACGACAGGAAATCTTGAGAAGACATTGACTGCCAGACCACAAAACATTAACAAATTGACAAAAACTGGAATTTACAAAATAGAATGTAATGACTGCCCTAAACACTACATAGGCCAAACAGGCACACCTTTCACAACCAGATTTAAAGAGCATATCCCCAACAGCAGGAGCGCACCGACGGGGGGGGACGAACGGGTCCGGTCCCCCCCAGGAGCCTATAATATATACAATTAAATATACTGTAATTGAAAACGAAAAATAACAATAAAAGCGCTTCTCTTAACACCAAAACAATCCCAACACCCATCAATGTTAGATTGGGGTGGGGATGTTCGATACGACGTTCACGGCGGCCAGGACAGTACTGAGAATTCTCTGCCCCCTCCCTACCACTCGCAAACCGGTTAAACTACTATCCTCACTCAAGGGCCACTAGCGCCGCACGGCGACTACCAACTGTCTCATCCAAGGTCACTGCCCCGTCCCCTCCTCACATCACAACCCCCCACCACCGTTTGGCCGTTCAGCCTCGTCACTCCTTAGTCCTCCCTCACTCAGTCAGTACAGTCAGTAGTTTTGTCTTGACTCGCGATGTGAGCTTGAGCTTTTGACAGTTATCAGGAGATTCCTATTAGCAGAGCATTGATAGTGCAATATATATATTCAGTGATAGTGGCGTTGCATAACGTTTAAGTTTTAAGTTAAGTTTCACTTTAAGTTAAGTTTAAGTTGCTGTGATTTAAGATGAGTGTAAATAAGAAGAAAAAGCTAGAACAATCTGGTTCAATACTGTCCTATATCAAAATTACAAAAAAAGAAGACGAATCCCAACCACAGCCATGTTGCAGTAAAAGTAAAACTGAATCAGAACCAAATGCGAATGTGGACACTAACGAAGCATTGAAGAAAGACGACCAGATGATTGTCGACATCCAACCAACTCTGCCAACGCCATGTCTGACGCCGACACCAATGCCAGAATTAGACGCATCCAGTCACCTTCCTCATGACATAGGCAATTTTATTGAAAAACAGGTAAGAATATTATTTTACCCACAGACGTAAATTACTCCATACAGTTATATTCTACTTTTATAAATATATTTCCACTCATCTGTTTTAATAATGATATTCCTATTATTGGTGCAAATATGACAGTCCAGTCCGCGCATAGGGTGGGGAGTGGCAGGCGGTGGCGGGAGGGGAATACTAGCGGGAGCGGCCCTAGGAGGACGTATACTGTAAGGAGGGGCTACGGTCGGGTTTTGTTGAAGCCAGCGCAGCGGCCGGCCTGGCCTTCCGCCGCCGCCGTCGCGTCCCCTCGCCGCGCCGGCCACCGTACAGTTTTTACTGCCCTCAAGGCAAATCACAAATCATGATTGATAAGGTTACTGCATTCAATAATTTCTTCAAGTAAAATAAATTAAATTATTTTGTAACACATTAAGCAATTGAAGAACGCGAGAACAGTTAAGTTTTCACTTTTTACTTAATGTTTATTTGAATTTTCTTAGGTTAAAGCAACAAATTATGGCTACATATGGTATCAAAAGTTCACGAATTTAATGACCAAGAAAATGTTTTTTACCTTATAAGTTTTTAAAGTGAATACGAATTTGAATTTATTACAATTACACATAAATATGTTTTGCTTTACAGTATTGCCTTAATTTATTTTCATTTAATGTATTTTCAAAAATTATCTAACAAAATTATTAAGACAAAGTATTTGGTTTTAGGTTATTACTTATGAAGACAAACTGAAAATTCTAACAGAGGTATGGATACCAGATGAACATTACGTCTTCCCAAGCTCAGAATTTGGAAAAAAGAAGTTAAAGTTTCAGCATAACTGGTTAAAAGCAAGAGACTGGCTAATTTATTCCAAGAAGTTAGACGGCGCATTTTGCAAATACTGCGTTGGGTTTGCACCAAGTGGAGCTGGTAAACAAGGTTTGCCATTAGGCAGATTTGTTAGAACTAAGTACTGCGATTGGCGCCATGCTCAAGAAGACTTTCGAAAACATGAGTTGACTGCTTATCACGCTAATAGCAAATTGGACGCAGAAAGTTTCTTAGCAGTTCATAATAGGCAGAAACTTGATATTGTGTGTCAAATAGACAAATCTGTCAAAGAACAGGTTAAAGAAAACAGACGCCTTTTGTCTCCAGTAATCAAGACGGTGATATTTTGTGGAAGGCAGGGATTGGCATTGCGAGGACACAGGGATGGAGGCCTGCTTGACGTCGAAGGAGAACAAATGTTTACTGAGAATGAGGGCAATTTCCGAGCCCTTCTAAGGTTGAGAGTTGAGAATGGAGATGATGCGTTAAAACAGCACCTATTCACTGCTTAAAAAAATGCTACATACACTAGCTGGAAAATACAAAATGAAATTATCTCAGCTTGTAATGACATTATTCTACGCAAACTTGTAGATAAAATAAATGATGCTAAATGTTTTTCTGTCATTGCAGACGAAACAGCAGACATTTCTAATATCGAACAGTTGTCTTTGTGCGCTAAATATGTGGACCAAGCAGACAATAATGTGAGAGAAGATTTCCTTCAATTTGTGCCACTATATGACCTGACGGGAAAGGGGATCGCCAATGTAATTTTGACAAAACTAAGATTTTGGAATTGATATCCAGTATATTCGTGGGCAAGGGTTTGATGGAGCTTCAACTATGAGTGGTGTACATCAGAGTGTTCAACATTACATCAAAGAAGAAGTTCCAAATGCGCACTACGTCCACTGCAGCAGTCACTCTTTGAATTTGGCCATATCTGATGCTTGCGACTGCATGATGGTCAGAAATTGCTTAGGTACAGTGAATAAGGTCTACGATTTTTTAAATACCGCTAAGAGGCAAGCTGTGCTGAACAAGTTTTCTGAAAATCCCTCTAAGAAACTCAAGCAGCCTAGCCCTACTCGGTGGATTCAACGACATAACGCCGTAGAAAATTTCGCTGAGAAGTATGATGAGGTAATCAAGTCGCTTGAAGAGATATCGACATGGAATGACAAGGACACAAGTGCAAATGCACATTATTTTACTGTGTGCAGTTAGAAAATCGGAGTTCATTTTGTCCCTTGAAGTAATAAAAAAAATATTTTCATACAGTCTTCCTCTTACAAAATTTCTTGAGTCAGAAAGTATTGACCTTGCAGGTGCTGTGAACTACGCTCAAGACACTTGGGACCAAATAAAAGAATTAAGAGATAAGGCAGACGAGGAATTTTCAAATATCTATAGAAAGGTTCTTGACATTTGTGAACGGAATGACATCGAGATCTCTACTCCACGCTTATCTCAGAGGCAAATAGGGCGAGACAACATGCCCAATGATGGACCAGAGTCATATTATAAGAGAACACTGTTTATTTCTTTTATTGACCACTTTATTGCTCAACTAAATTATAGATTTTTATCTCAAAAGGACATATTATCCTCATTCCAAGCACATCTTAGTTGTGACAACGAAGAAATTCCCGAAGCAGCTGTTGACACTTTGTTTCAAGAATACTGCTCAGATCTTACCACACGTTCTTCGCAGCAACTGATGGGAGAACTCAAAGTATGGCAAAGAAGACTAAAACAAATTGATTCACAAAGAAGAGAAAACATTAAGTTGAATAAAAAAAAGTATAGAAAGATCAATGCTATAGAAGCTTTACAAGCGTGCGACAAAACAATGTACCCTTCTGTGCACAAGCTTCTACAAATTTTGGTATCTGTACCAGTAACTTCATGTACTGCTGAGCGATCATTTTCGACCTTGAAATATTTGAAATCCTACTTAAGAAACTCATCATCAGAAACTAGACTGAATGGTTTGGCGTTATTGTACGTGCATAAAGACATAACCGTTAGTAGTGAAGAGGTTTTAAACGAACTTGCGAAGAAACCACGCCGTCTCGACATCAAGATTTGAATAGAATCTTATTTTGATCTTCTACAGATAATCTGTATTTTGTAGCAATATGTTGGTTTCAGTGTAAATATAAAATACATCACCTAAATTGAATTTGGTAATAAACAAATTATTTTACCCTGTTTCTTCCTGTACTGTATTGGTTGGTAATTGGTATTGGTATAAGCTTTGAGTATTGATTGTATCGGCAATAAACTGACGAAAAATCATAGTGTTCAACGTTCAACCAAAGACAATCCTATATCCTATGTTTGTCTGTGGTTCAACTCAATCCACTCAAAGTTGTTATCCTTAGTTTATACTTTTATACCGTTCTTGGACGTAAGCAAATAAGAGCCAGGGACACAGTTAAAGGTGGAGGAGATTCACTTCCCCCTCAGTTTTTAGTACTGTAGTAAAAAAATGCTGCATTGCAATTGTCAATTAATTGCAGCCGATGTTAGGACCAGTGTTTGTCGGAAACGTTAACTCAGTTTAAATTGAAAAATTCGTAATTTATTATTCCAGTAAAACTTGTTTTTAAATTTAAAAAGCTAAGTTTGATAGTATTTTTATGTCTCAGGATCTACAAAATCTCAGTTTTCTGTACCTAATTTTTAAACAATTTTCCGGGAGAGGGCCCCGGACCCCCCTCTTCCCTGGGGGGTATTCCATACCCCCTAGACCCCCCCCCAAAGTCAAATCCTGGGTGCGCCACTGCCCAACAGAAATTACAAATCAAAATTTGCTGATCACTTAGTAGTCAGGCCACGACATCACAGGAATGGAACAAAATTTCAAGATTTTAAAATTTGCAAAAAAGGAATAAAAATGAATGTAATAGAACAGTTTGACATTTATAAATCAATAAAACAAAACCCTCTCCAAATATTAAATGAACAAACTGATTTCCACAGCAATGAAATCTTCGATACAGTTATACAACATCGAAAACATAACAAGAAATATAAACAACTCAACAATAGGCTGTAAGGTTGGCAACACCACCCTCACCTCTAAAACAACCGTTAGTGATTCAAAAATTCAAACTCAAGTGGTTTAAACTTTAATGGTTTAGTGTGTAATGTGTAGTGAACAGTAAACACCTGAAGATGGAGATTAGTCTCCGAAACCGGTAGTGTAAGAAAAACCGAAGATTGGTGGCGGAACAAAAGAGGTAAAGTTTACCATCAATTGTTAATATTAACCAATCAGGATAAAATACCGATAGAATAATCATGAACTTTCTTTTAGTCATACATATTTTTCTTTTTAGGGGGAAGGCGAATTCTGAGATCCAGAAAATTAGCTTACAATGGCTAGCAAGTACCAGCATGGGAAATCTTCTTTTCAAAATAGTTGGATGGATGACAAGGAGCTCGGAAAATGGGTTCAAAAAGTCCCCAATGACATTATATTCTGCCAAGTATCGCTTTTGTCCTTCAGTCATTATCTCTCTTTCTTCTATGGGGCGGCAAGCTCTTGTTAGTCACATGAAAGGAAAGAAACATGTGAAAGCCATTTCTATGGGATCATCACCTACCTTAGCCACATACTTATCTTCAACATCTCAAAAAAACTCATTATCAACCTCAACTCCATCAAACATATCTATAGGCCTACCTTGTTCAAGCAAATCACAAATTCTTTTTAAAGAATCCAAGACTGATGTCAGTCAGATTAACTGATTCAGAACCACCTGTGAAGAAGTTGAAAAACCATGAATTTATTTCTATAAAAAGAAAATGTCACAAAGGCCGAAATAATATGGTGTCTTGTTCAATTAAGTCCCATTTATCTTTAAGAGCTGCAGGAAATTCTGTTTCACTATTCAAAATAATGTTTCCTAATGATGAAACTGATCAAGGGATTAAGCTTCAAAAAACTAAAGTTCAGTATTTACAGTCTTTGGATTTGGTCCCTATTTTTAAAATATTCTGAACGACAGATTATTAAAATGTGGGCATTTCACTGTCGGATTTGATGAAAACCTCAATAAGATAGCTCAACTTCAACAAATGGATATTAACCCATTTCTGCCCAAATTAATTTTTTACGCAACTTTGCTCAATCCTTTTAAAATATGACTAATTACTAATAAAGGAACGGTAATATATCATTTTTAAATTTATTTAAGCATATGTGGCAAATTTATGATGTGTCGACAATAGTCGACAGTGGGCATGGCCGGGACTAGGTTGGAATGCGTAGTGTATGTCGTCAATTGTCGACAGTGAGCACAGTTGGGGTGGGTTGTAGTACAACTAGATTATGCGAACCTAGACTAAAACTATATAAGTAATAGGAAAAATAAAGACAACAGTACCGTCAAACAGGCTAACTTGGGACAGTAGGTTAACTTGGGACGTTTTGTTGCTTTTTTTTATTTTGTTTACTTCTTCACTTGGTGTTGAGTTAATGAGCTTTGAAGAGTTTGAGTGTACTGGCAGTGTATTGTTACTGGTTTTTCATCACATTCTGGATTTTTAATGATCAGGTAAGTGTCATTTAGTAATTAAAACATGTGCTTTTAAACTTAACATCAAAATTAAACCTTGTAAAACTTTGCTTGTACACACATTACTCTTAAATCTATTAGGTTTTGAATTGGTTCAAAACATAACCTCAAATATGTAGTACAATTTACTAGACGTTAGGAGTCCTATCAAATAAATTAAATTGAGCTGGCGAAGTCGCTGGTGGGGGAAGATGCGCGCGCATTCCCCCTCAAAGTAGTGCTGAGAGAAGAAGATGGGCGCGCATTCCTCCTCAAAGTAGTTTATGTCTTCTGCTGAGAGAAGGTTTAAACAATAAAACCAATTTCTTATCGTCTGGTTGTTTTAAGATACAAGAAATAATATTATAATAATGAACATGTGATAATATTAAAAACAAAATAATTTTCTATATGAAAAATAGGCTAAATTAATGGCAATAGTGAACTATATCTAAAATTAGGGTAAGAGTATAAATTAAGCATTATCAATTTGTAATTGGCCTACATAAAAAGTCAGTATTATTTTTACAACATACTAGTTGTATTTAACCAATCAATATGAACTCCCATACTTCAAAGTGTGAGTATTGTTCTAAAGAATTTAATAAAAAAAGTAACTATGTTAGGCACATAAAATCAGTACACTCCAGAAATACTTCAGGAGAGTTAATTGCTGAAAAAGAAAAGTTTACATGTGTACTGTGTGACAAACAGTACTCTGCTAAATCCAGTTTGGACTATCACATAAGGGCCATTCATTTAAATGAAGAAAAAAGTTGTTCTTTTTGCCGTTTTAAAACGATCCATACAAATGTATTAGTAAAACACACACAAAGACACGAGGAAAAAAAGAAACTTAGTCAGCTTACTGTAAAGCAATTTAAATGTTTAGATTGTGGTAAATCTTTTACTCAAGAGAGAACTCTAACAGCTCATAGAAAAAAGACACACAATACTAGTAAATTGTCGATTTCTAGGCCTATTGACAGGAGAAAATGTCCTCTCTGCTCCTTTACAGCTTTAGGTAGAAGCGCCAAACCTATCAACCTTCATTTTAAAAAATAGTCATGATATTACATTAAAATGGGAAAATCATAAGTTTAGTTCAATAGAAGAGTTTAATGCTTGGAAGGATAATACAGAAAAAAATACAGTTTCATCTTTCATAAAAAAAACACTTATTCAAAAAATGACAAATCAACCTGTGTAACTTATCAGTGCCACCGAAGAGGTATTTATAAATCAAGAGGCATGAATAAGAGACATTTAAAGACATCAGGGTCTTGCAAAATAAATAGTTACTGCCCCGCTTCAATGAAAACTACAATCAATGATAAAGGGGTGCATGTGGAGTATTTGTCTACCCACGTTGGTCATAAGAATGAACTCAAACACATACATCTTACAAAAAGAGAGAAAGAAAAAATAGCAATAGAATTAGCAATAGGAATACCACGTGATAAAGTATTAAAGCGGATAAGAAACTCAATTTCAAATGTTGACCTTAATAGATTTCACCTAACCAATATACAAGATATTATTAATATTGAAAATACGTTTAATTTACACGATGAATCCAAAAAACACCCATTTGATCCAATCAGTATAGAGGCTTGGGTAAATGAGCTAAGATTAAGTGATAGTACAGCTTTCATTTTGTACAAACCCCAAGGGCAAGAATCTATCGAATTAAAACTTAATAAAAACGACTTTCTACTGATTTTTATGTCAAAAACACAACAAAGAATGCTAAACCAATACGGAAAAGATACAATTTGTGTTGATGGCACACATGGTCTAAACAGTTATAGTTTTCAACTATATACAATGCTGATATTAGATGAATCAAGGGAAGGATTTCCAGTTGCTTTCATGTTTACCAATAGGCAGGACGAACATGCCATGAAACTGTTTTTTGAGTCAATAAAAAGCGTAGCTGGAACTATAAAAACCAACTCTTTTATGACCGATATGGAGGAATCATTCTACTCAGCGTGGTTGAAAACAATGGGACCTGCAAAACATAGACTCTTTTGCACATGGCATGTTCTACGAGCCTGGAAAACAAACATCAGAGCAAAAATTAAAAATAAAAACAAGCAAAATGAAGTATTCAACATTTTAAAAACAATTTTGTATGAGCTAGATGAGGTATGCTTCAAAAATTTAATGAACAGTGCAATAAGTAAATTCGAACAAGATAGTGAATTGGAAGAATTTTTAAAGTATTTTCTTCATTATTATGCAAATAAATATACAACATGGGCATATTCCTCCAGAATAAATTGTGGGATCAATACTAATATGGCCATAGAAAATTTTAACAAAGTTCTAAAGTACTGCTACCTCAGAGGAAAGAAAATTCGAAGGCTTGATAAAACATTAAATGCTATTCTTAACTTATTGAAAGATAAATTATTCGACCTCATAATTAAATTAACAAGAGGAAAACTAGTGTCAAAATTGAGAAATTTAAGATCAGCACACAAAAGAAGCCTACTAATTTCCCCAGAACACATAATACAAGAAAATAACAAATGGCAAGTACTAGCTTCTTCACAAACTGAAATGTATTGTGTGAGAAAAGTGAAAGAATGTAAATCTTGCCAGTTGCAATGTTTTAACTGTAATTCGTGTTTTCATGAGTTTGTTTGCTCATGCGTAGAAAGTAGTATCAAAAATAATATGTGTAAACACATTCATGCAGTAGCAAAAACATTACAAATTAGTATTGTAGAAGAATCTAAGATTTTCTCACCCAAGAATCTTATTGTTGATGTATCTTCAAATGAAGAAATTTTGTCAGAGTTTATCAAAGAAATTCCAACAACGAGTTCGAGTTTAAAGTTACAGGATGAAATAATAAATCTAAAATGTAAACTAACAAGATTAGCAGACAAGGTTACAACTAAAGCACAACTTGATTTTTTAAAGAAAGAGACAACGAGGCTAGAAACAACCATTACAGCAATGGAAGTGATTGAATCTAATACTCTTATTTCAATGGTAAATAATACAATATTGATTAGTTCCGAAATTATACAAACAGTATTTAATTAAATAGTCATATATCAATAAATGTTTTAACAGTTTTATTAGGCCTATTGTATTTTTTAAGGACGTTAGCTTCGTTGCCTGAGTTATGATAGGCTTCTGTAATTTTAAATGGCATCATTTATAGTTATCTTTGTATAATTTATCTATATTCTATCTAAGAAAGGCCTTATCCAAATAAAATTGTAAATATTAATTTTATGCTGTTATTAGTTTGTAAGTTTAAAACAATTGGAGGTTCAAAACAATAATTCATAAGAGATTTTTTTCTAATTTTCAACCATTTTTATGAAAAGAAAGATGATTCTATTACATATGTATATTTATTTATTTTAGGAAACTACAAAAAGTAATTACAATGCAAACATTGATAAACAACATAGATTTGTGTCAACTAAGAAGCATACAGCTACAAATCATACAAATGCATTATCCTCTGAAGAGAGGAATATGATTATTTTTGATTTGCTTCATCCTAAAGGTAAATAAATAACTATTTATAACTATAACTAATTTATTTTATGATTTTTACACCATTTTGGTTCACTGCTAATTGTGTAAATTTTTGCTTTTGAATTTGTTGTTACGGTGACTTTGTACAATATATAATGTTATATACACTATATAAATAAATAATAAAATTTTATTGTCAGAAAGCCTTACATACCATTAGACGTCAAAATGTTTCACTACTTATTAATATTTTACAATATACTAGATTAATAATTACATTTCAGGTTCTATACAAAGCCTGCTGAGCTATACAAATATTTAAACATACAAACAAAAATTGCAACAATGATTCGTAATTAACAAAATACATGCTTTTTGATATAATAACTATACATTTTAATAGAAATACAAAAAATCATCCATTAACTTATGTACACACACAATAAGAAAGATAATTTACCATGACTATTCTTAATTCTAAACTTTTATAGTAATATATATGCACTTAATATCCACCCTACATTAATATCAGCAATATGAAAATTCTATAATCAGTAATTCTATACAAAGGCTATTATACACATTTTAATCCAACAACAAAATTGTGACAGTAATTACTATTGAACTAAATACCTACATTTGGTAAAATAGAGTGTAACAAAATATTTATTATAAACAACAAAAATTTGAAACAATCAAATATATATACACAAAACAAAATGTATTGTCAAAGCTCCTGGTAAATCACTTGTAAAGTTAAATAGTACAGCCTTGTGGTCAGAAAAAATGAAATCTTTTACCCTAGTGAAAAGAGTGAATTTGTAAATACATTATCTAAACATACTGTCCCTCGAGTAGGTAGAAAATTTGTATTCTTCAAGTTAAACTGTCTTAACAAATTTTTTACTGCTCTTACAGTATACTTGTCAGCTGTCATATCAAACTCAGTCTTTAATGTAAACAGAAACCCCACCTCTTATGTGTTGTTTCCTCATGAAGTTACTGATTAAAGTGAACTTTTCAATGGAAGCAAACGGGACCTCATATTCAGTACACCAATGTTCAATCAAACAAATGATGTCACAACAGTTTTCTAAAGGAAAGTCTTTCAGAGCTAGTTCCTTGTGTTTAATGCCCTGAACATTTAAAATAAAACTTTATTTTTAAAAACAAAAAATGGTTTTCCTTTTATTAAAGAAAAATAAAACCTAATTTTGTGGTTTTTTTTTGCCTTTCGGAAAGTTTTGGGGGCTTATTTTTTTTGATTTAAAAAAAAAAGAAATTTTTTTGGGATTAAAAAGATGTTTTTTTGGAAATTTTTAAAAACCCTAAAATCCTTTTTTATTAAAAAAAAGGTTTTTTGTTAAAAGGGGTTTTTTCAAAAAAACCATTAAATTTTTTTTTAAAATAAAAGAAAAAAAAACCCTTGTCCCTTTTTAAAAAAACAAAAAAGTGTTTTTAAAAAACCCCCCAAAAGGGGCTTTTTTTTTAAAAAAAAAAAAAAAAAGGAAAAAATTAAGGAAAAATTTCTTATTTTTTCCCAAAAATTTTAAATAAAGTAGGGCCCTAATGTTTTTTTGTTTAAAAAAAAATAAAAATTTTTACCGGGTTTCCCCTTTTCAACAAGGTTTTATTAAAATTTGTTTTTTTTTAGACCCTTTTTAAAGAAAAAAAAAAGGTTTCAAAACCGGGGATTTTCCCTATTTGGAAAAAAAAACTTTTTTTTTATTTTTAAAAATAAAAAAACCAAAAAAAAAAAAAAATTAAAAATTTTTAAAAAAAAAAAATTATTTCTTCCTTTCCAAACCTAAAATTTTTTTTTCACAATTTAAACAAAAAAAATAAAAAAAAATAAAGGGGGCCGTATATTTTTGATAAAATGGGGAAGTAATAAAGTGTATAGTTTTTTGGGGGGGGGATTTCCTTTTCAATTTTTGATATTGGACTTTGTAAACTTTTTGGGAAAAGTGAAATTAAACTTTCAAACAATTTTGAAGGAGGGATTTTTCTTTTTGTTTAAAAAATATTAAACTACCCTGAAAAAATTTTTGTAAAATTTAAAAATCCGAGAGGTTAATCTAAAACAGTGACCCAAACTTATACTACAGCCCACTGGAGTGGACCCTTTTAAATTATGTGAAAAAAAATTACGGTGGGGGGGAAAAAAAATGGGCGTAATCCCCCCGGGGAGGTAATCTTTTTCAAAGTCCTACTTCAGTTATTTTTCGGGGGTTCGTTTTTCTACCCCAAAACTTTGTGGTATAAAAAAAATCTTGGTGTCAAAAGGGGTGTGTGGGCCCCTTTTTTTTATTGGGTTAAAAGTGTTAAAATTCTTTTTTTTTAAAAAGGGGGGGGGGGTTTTTGGAAGGGGAAAGAAAAAAAAAAAAATTTTTTCCCCCAAACCCAAAAAACACTCCCCAAAAGGTTTGCCAAAACCCACGGGGTGGGGAAGGGGTTTTAAAAAAAAAGAAAAACCAATTAAAACCCCCAAAAAGTGCTGGGGGGAGAAAAAAGATTTTTTCCCGGGTGAGGGGTTTTTTTTGGGTAGGGCAAAAAAAAACCATTTGGGGGGGCGGGAAAAAACCGGTTAAAGGCGACCCTTTAAGAGGCAAGAAAAAGTGAAAAACTCCCCTAAGAAAACAAAAGAAGAAAAAAATTTTATGTTGCTCCCGGAAAAGTGTGATCCAGGTGACTTAAATAAGAACTTAGTGAACCTGTAACAAAGAAACCAAAACTATAGACCAAATTAATGGAAAAAAAAAATAAAGCTGAAGAATCCCGTGAGAGGGTTCGGTGGAATATTCTTTAGGACATGTCTGACGAAATGCACTTTTCTTTGGGATGAAATGTTTTTTGATCTGACAGCGGGAAAATCACTGAAAAACCGCTTATAGTGGTGCGCTGCCTAAGAAAACGTGCAATGCAAGATCTCACTCTTGATTCTTTCGTGGTGGTTTAAAATGTTGTAGACAAGGGAAAAAAAGGAAAGCGTAAAAAAGTTTTTGGCAAGATTTTTTCTGTTAAAAACTTGATGTTTAAGTAAAGTTCTTTAGAAAATTTAACCCAAAACCGTAAAGGTATGTTTTTCCAGAAAAAACGATGACATTATGACCCTGGTTTCTCACAGATCATGGAGGAAGTTAAAGCCCTTAATGTGTCAAGGGGGAGGTATATTTTTCCCTTGAAAAGGATAAATATAGTTTTTAATTCCCTGTGTATATGGAACACTTTTTTTTTTCAAATTAAAATAAATTTTGTATTCACAATAATTTGGTTTAATTCATTTTTCCGCACATGTTCTTTTGTTTGTTTTAATTTTTTCAAAAGGGGGAAAAAAAATTTCTTCATTATTTACACCATTACCCTACTGTAAAATTTGCCCAAATCAAGTTATTTTAAATGTGAACATGTTTAAAACAAAGTTCTCAGTACCAAGTTGCCCCACGAGACCTTTACAACTCTTTTCACTGAAAATTTTTAACTTTTTCCAAATTAGCAACCTTCAAGGGTAACTTGGGACACCATGTTTTTTTTTTTTTTTGAACTGGGTAAATTTTGCGAAAAATTTTAAAATGTTTTTTGAAAAATACTAACTAAGACCTAAGTTTTTTCATGAGAAAATAATTTTCCCCTAAATTAAGAGTGGCATAAATGGCGGGGGAATGTTGAAAACTGTCCCCAAATTGCCTGTTTGACGGTACTTCTTTTACATTATTTAATTTAGCATGTTGTAGAAGGCATTTACTCTAAATTTAAAATTCAATAATTAAAAAAAAAAATCCCTATCACTTACTATAAAAACAAATTTTGGAAAATTTGTATAATAAGAACCAAACTATTGAAAAAAATTTCAAATTGTTAGCGGTGGGAAGGCTTCACTGCAGTTTATATGTACTCCAATTTTGGCAAACTTTTCAAATTTTGGGGAGCTTTTTGCATAGTGCAATCGTACCTTTTTTCAACTGTTTGCAAGTGATGTCCTAAAACCCCTGTAGCGCACTCTGGGAAATACTCTGTAGACACTTTCATACTTGGTCTTCCGCAGAAGGACGTTGGTTTTATATATAGCCCAAATATGACCCCACCCCATGCCCCTATAAAGCTGAGAAAATCAAGGTTTTCTTCAAAAACCCCTTGGACTCATTTGAACACCGCCCAAACATTTTTTCATTGGACACTTAGTAAAAAGGATTTCATCGGCCAGTACCATTTCTTATTTCTTATATTTATCCGATATGAACGATATTTTCATCCTTTTCGGTCTTACCGCCCTATAGTATTGACAGTATTATTTTTTGCAGGGTTTATCAATGACTTATGCTTTTTCTATGTTCTGGACCCCCGTTTCGCTTTCCCTATTGGAGTAATTCCAGCTGGTTGAGGCCATAGTAAACACTTGTTATCGTTGATCGTCAAGTGTTATCCCTGTGTTTTTTGTCAGTTAAATGGGTGTAAGGCCCCAGGTTGTTTCTTCATGGACTTTTTTCAAGTAAAGGGAGACCTTCCCCTCTGTCAGCACGTACGTACCTGTCCCCTCAAAACCTTTAGATCGAAAGGCTTCTAGTAAACGGAAAGATGTAAAAAGTTATCGAAAAAAAAGGGTATAATGCCCATCTTTTGGAAATTTCGATATCAAATCAATAACAATGTCCCCCCAGTCCAAGTTCAGGAATTTTAGTAGCTATGCTCTTTCCTTGGTTGGTTCCATTGAAAGACATACCCAAGCCTTTTTTTGGGTATAACCCAAAACCTTGTAGCCCAAATTAATGGGCTTCCCATGAATATGTTGTTTGGCACCATGTCTGCCATAATATGGCACCATCGACTCATCGATTGAAAGATATACATCGCCTGGGAAAAACTGGGCCATCTTCATTAAAAAAAACTCAAAATGGTGTATTTTTTCCAAACCCTCTCCTTTGAAAGTTTGCATTTTTGCAAAAAATGTAAATATTTCATGATGTCTTCAAATCTATTCCTTGACATAGCCTTTGCAAAAAGCAACATTTTTAACATATTGATGTTTCCCCATACATTCGGGTCTTTACAAAACATTTAACCTGATAAAAACAATATCGAGAAAAAAGTCTCGTTCATCTCTGTTCATTGAAAATGAAAGGTTACCCTTTTTAACTGCAAACTGGTTAGTACATTCAACAAAGTAGTCAATAATCTTCATCAAAAAAAATACTCAAATGCATCAATGGTGAAAAATTTTTGTCAAAAAAAATTGGCCGTTCAAATTCAATAGAAGATTTTTTTGGGGAAAGTATGTTTTTCCCGTTTCTGTTTTTTTTTTTTGTTTTTTATTTGTTTATTTGGTTGACATTTTTTTATGACATTTTTAGATACTAAATTAGGCCTACTATTTTCATTTTTATATACAGGTACTAATTACTATTTACAATTCTTTTTTTTCCCGAAATATGGTCTTCTGATTTTGTTTTCCCCTTTTTTATTCTTTTACTAGATCCACTGTTTTTATTTTGTTTATCAATTGTGGAATCTTTGTAATTAGGCAGGTATTTGATTTTCCAAGTTGTTATGGCTTCGAGGTTTTAGAAGTCTGGGTGTAGGTTTCTAAATCACTAAGTTATCTAATCCTCATTTTTATTTTTTAGATAAAAAAACCATTACGTCATCATTAAAAATGGGTGTGTAGGTAGTTTTTCATTGCAGTAGAGTTTTTTGAAGGCCCCACAAATGTTTCATTTTCAGCAATTCGAATTGTTAGTATCCCATCATCTGTAATTTTTTTGCACACTAAATTTAGCTCCACCCCGAATTGGTTCCCCGAGAGTTTGTCGATATCACCCTTGGATCTTCTTCATCGCTTCTCCTTCGCTCAATAAAGCATTTTCTGGGGCTCAATAAATATTGTAGCTTCAAAAAATTTCCCCTTCTTCCTCCTATGGGAGCAAATTTTTTCCACGGTAGCCCAGAAAAAAAATTCCATGTTGGTTTTATATATCCCCACCCTCCCGGTCGTGCTCACTGTGACAATTGTCGACGTCAATGTTTACATAAGTTAAAATTATTTCAATACTTTAGGGTTATTTATATTACAATAGCTACCTAAACATCTCTTGAACTAAATTATTTCATGTATAAAATTTTAAAAATAAATGTATAGTAGTATTTACTTACTTTTGTTGTTGGACATCGCTGTTAAAATTGACAAACATAACCTCAAAACAGGCCAAAATCTTTGCGCGCCACTGAAGGTCAATGCTCCCGCAGTTGCAACGGTACAACCAACACGAAAAAAAAAATCCCCAGTTTTTTTAATCGGCTCAAAGGGTGTCTTCAAAAAATTTAAAAAAATTTATGTGGGCAAATGTCGACAGTGGGCGAAATGGGTTAAAAAATCCCCTTGGGGGTGAGGAAAAAGTATGTCGTAACGGAGTACTATGAAAAAGCTTTTCTAAACCGTGCACGGCTCAGAACCTATAAAAAGCCTTAAAAAATCACTTGGTGAATTGATCTAAAAAACTGTTTCAGTCTAATGGATGGGCCTATGTTAAATTTTTAAAAGTTTAAATTTTTAAAGGAAGATATGTAACAGGACCCGAAGATCCGAAATTATTGACATTGGATGCGTGGCCCATTTCCCTTCAGCTCATTCAAAAATGGGTTCAAGCCACAGATTGGCAAATGGGTTTATTTTTAAAACTATCAACAATTTTTTCAAATAGTTTTTTTTAGATAGGAGATTTTGTAATTTTACAAGGTCACCTCCCATACAAAATTTTTTTTCATTAAAATGGCTAGAAATGAAATGTCGCTGGGAAAAATCTTTTTTGTTCCAAAAAAAAGAGCAATATGTGCAAAAAATTAAAAAGTGAACAAAGAACCAAAATGTCAAAGTTTTTTTAATATAGAAAAGGCCAAGCAAAGCAAGTTACTTAAAGCACAGTTAGCATTTTTTCACGTTTTTTCTGCTCAAAAAAGCCCATTTGTAAAGGGAAATTCCAGTCTGTGAGCCTTTGTGCCCTTTTTTTTTTTTTTTTCTTTCAAATTTTTAAATTTTTTCAATTCTAAACAGGTTGTTAAGAAAGAGAGTTGGTAAAACAACATGGCAAACATAGTTTTGGGGAGAAGGAAATCTTTCTAGATGCCAAATTTATATGTTTTGGAAAAAGGGCTGCAATCAGACGGCAAAGGAGTTTCTTGTAAAAAAATGTTACTTTTTCGAGAGGAATGCAAATGTTGTTTGATTAAATTCTTACAAAACAGTATTAACTAGGTTACCCATAAAGTTTAAGTCACTCGAGGATTGACTTTTTAGACCCAAAAGTCATAACAAACACTTCTGAGGCAAAAGATGAACATTGGCTATTGGTTGAAAATAAAGTATTTTCGGGAGCAACAAAAAGACCGTAAGCCAGACAGAGATTTTGTGAAAGAGAAATTAAAAGAATACTCTGTTCCCAAAACTAGATTAAACAGTTTTTGTGGTTTTAAAGTGCAGGTGCTTTTTGGTGATCTGCAGAGCTGGTGGGTGGCCGGTAACGACCCACACTTTATCATGTGTTCAGTTTATGTTCCCCGGCTAATCTGTGTTATTTTCTTTCTCTCCCTGCTTCTCTCGTCAGTCCTTGGAGCACATTTCCAATTTAAAATTTTTGTCTAGTTTTTATTATGAGATTTTTATTTAATGAGTTCATAAGATTCATTTATGAGTTAGACATATTTTTCAATTCAAGTAATTATTTTTGAAAATTAATTTTCAATCAAAATGAAGTTTAAAATTTTTTTACTAAAAATTTTTTTGCCTTTTCCTTTCACATTTGTTATTTATTTAAAATTATTGTTTTCTTTTTTTATTGTTTTTTAATTTTTTTTTATGTTGTTTTTGGTTTGCCCTTGTTGCTATTTTTGTATTGTTAACTGCAGTTATATTGTTACTATTTTTTATATACTATATTAATCTTTTGTTTTTCTGTCTTGTTTTGGGTTTTATTTATGTTTGTATTTATTTATTTTTTATGTTATTGTTTTGAAGTAATAATTCATAAAGCAGATTGGGACTCTGTTGGTTGATTGGACAAAAAACATTATTCAATTAATATTTATTGTAAAATTTAAATTTTAAAGTACTTTGTAATTGGATTTTTTTGTTTTTTAGCTTAAAATAAAAAAAATATTGTCAAGGAAAACCTTTATTTCTTTGCAAAAAAGATTCAACCTGCAGAAAAATGCCTTGCATTTGAAAAAAAAGTTTTGATTTAACACACGTTTTTTTTGGTTGTTTTGGTATTTTTCAAAAAGGATCCAATGACCTTGACCTTATTGTTAGTAAATCGATTGCAAATTGATGGTGCCCAACCCCCAGCGTGAGGCTTGGATCTGTTTTTCCAACACTTTTACAAGAAGAAGTTTTTAGATGAATGAAAAGTTTTCTTCTGTAAGAAACTCAGTGTGCTATATCCCAAATTAAATTTTTAAAATTTTTTTTGGTTATGTTTTACACAAATTGCTATAAAAAACTTACATTAAAAGTAATAATATGAAAATTTAAAAAAAATAAAAAAATATTTCCTTTCAAAGGGAAAAAAAAAATGAGTAAAGGGTTTGGGCTATCAATAAATGAAACTGGTGTAAACGAAGAATGTGTAAGTAATGATCAAACATATCAAGACACAACTTTTTAAATTTTTTGAAGCAGATGTTTATTTTTTGATTTAATTTTTGGTGTGCTTTTAAACCAAAATATTGAAGTGGGGAAAACAAACTGAGCCAGTTGTGGCCCAAAAAATTGATAACAAGCTACCAAAGGACAATTTACTTTTGATTTCTTATTTGATTCAATTTTACCGGGTGTATGGGTTTGGGGGGGGTGAGTAATACCACCGTACGTTTATGGTGGGTGGGGGGTCAATACCCCGTACGTGTTTTTGAGTGGGTGTGTGGGTTATGTAATTTAAAAAATTAACATGATTTCAATTTTTATTGTGTTTGAATCTGTACATATTAAAGTAATATGCCTAAATATTGATGTCGCCTTCGTAGCTAAAAAAAAAGTTAATTTAACCTTTATTTCCTTGGGGAAAGTACAATACGTCAGTGTCCCCTGCCCAAATATAAAAAATTTGAAAAAAATATCTCCAAAAATCTCTTTTGTCCTTGCACTGAAGTAAAGTTTTTCTGACCGTTGGGATGAGGAAATAGTAGTGAAGAAACGTTTTTAAGAACAAAAATAGCCAGGATTACTTTAGAAAAAAATAGGAAACAAAAATCTTGTGGAAAATATAATATTTGATATATTTAATTTTCTTTTAACGTAATGATAAAAAAAATGTGATATCAGTAAATATTAATTGTGAAAACCTCGAAAAAATAGTTCAGAACCCCTAGTAAAAACTTGGAAAAGATAGTTCTCATTTGATGATTTAATCTTAGAGACTGTTTAGAATATCGTTTAAAGATATGCGAATGATGGAATGGCGTAATAATAACTGGAGAGAAATAAAAATTTAAATGTTGTAGGCTTCAAAAAAGAAAATTAAGTGTAGATTAAAAAGAAAAAAGTAGACTGAAAATAATGGATGAAAGCAAATAAAAACAGAGGTGATCAAAAAAAAGGAAGCAAACAGAAAAGTGACTTTAGAGAAGAAAGGGAGAAATTACAATTAAAAATTTTTTTGCTACAGGGGGAAATAAGTAGAATTTTTAAAAATTTGAAGATTTTATGTTGGTAAAAAAAAAATGCCACACAAAAGTTAGTCTTGAAGTTAGAGAAAAATAGTTCAACAATTCTGGAAGCTAGAAGAACGATTTTACTTGACATTTTCAATTGTGAAAGGAAAACACTAAAAAGAAAACGGACATGGAAGAAAATACAAACAATTGGTTGAATGTCGGAAATAATACTAATTTGCAAAGCCTTCCCTTCATTTTGAACATTAAAACAAATTGGATCAGTGTCTCTAATAAACAAATTGACATAAAAAAGAAAAGAGGGTGATTCTTAAAAAATTTTGTGACTTTAAGGAAAGCCATCAGTAATACAAAATGCAGGACTTTAAAATCTTCATGCATTAATACCATCAGATGCCCAAAGAAATTTTACAAAAAGTGCTCAAAGTTCAGTGTTCAGATGACATTTTGTTTTTAAAGTTGACTGATTAGATTTTTGAAGTGGAGGTTTACGAAGGGTTTAGTCAACGTGTGAACAGTAATCTGAACTAAGTTCTAAACCAAAATTATTACATTTTTTTTGATGTGGAAAAAAATTTATTTAATACTGTTAAAACGATGTTTTTTTATTTCCCAAAAAAATTATATCCAATTCCAAAGAATGAAAAATTGGAATTGGTTCTACACAGGATTTCTAAATTTAAGTAATGTTTAATGTCAGTTTAAAAAATGTAGCTCTAAGGGCTCTCTGAATCATTCTAGTTAAAGGGTGACAAATCTCTTAAGTTGAAAGCAAAGTTATACCAGAGGGAAAAAAATTTTAAAAAAATTGTTTTAAAAATCTATCAAATTTTTTTGTTTCAACTTTACAATGCGAAGGTAAACATTTTTTTTTTTTACTATTTTGTAGTCGTAATTTTTAAGGGGAAAAAAGCATATTTAATCAAAAAATTCAAAAAAAAGCTTAGCAAATTTTTTAAATTTTATATAATTTTTAAAAGAAATGTCTGCGCAAAAAGCAAAATTGGCCTATACCTGATAGAAAAAACCCTATCACTCTTGGGTTAAGGGATAACAGATAGCAAGAATAAGTAAAAAATAATTCATAAAAATAATAAGAAAAGCGGGATAATGATAATAAATGAAGGGGCCCCGGGGAAAAAAGGGTGAAGGGCCCTTTTTTTTTCCAAATTTAGGTTACAGTAAATTTTGGTTTAAAAACCTGGTATAAAACAGTGCCATAAAGTTTTAGAGAAATAAAATGAGGGTGCCCAAATTTAAGCATTTAAAATATAGCCTGCAGGGGAATAAGGGGTGGGGTCCCCAGTGAATGTAAGCTAAAGGGTGAAAGGGACACAAGTATTATGTTGGGTGCACTGAGTCAGCTGTCCTTTTCTTTTTGTTGTTAAGGGGATATAGATGACTGTTTGTTGTGGATATGTTTATTGCTATTGAATGTCGTGTTAACCCCAAGTGATTTTTTGATTTAAAAGTTTCTGTGTGTGTCTTTTTAACATGGAGGATGAATTTAACAGTTCACAGTAAATTATACAATCTAAAAAAAAAAGGAAATCCTTTTGGGCGGATGCAGGATGTTCCAAGAAAATAAAGGGTTTTGTATCTGAGATTGGTGCGGATGTAAGGTTTTCGTTGGAATGTTTTAAAGAAATTATTTGGGAAAAACAAAGTGTAATTTCACGGTTTAATGCATGAAAAAAGTATGATGAACAATCTCGTATCTGTGTGGCCTTATTACCTGCCAGCCCGTTGCTCGACATGCCCTAAAAAGCCGAAATTGAAGCAGATTTTCATGCCTTTTTATTCTTATAAGGGAAGAAAAATGAGGGAAAGGTGGTTAAAAGAAGTTCCTGTATCTATAAGCCTTTTTTTCTTACATGGAATTTTCCCCCAAGGGGTACAAAATTTGCAGAAAGGGGTAAAAACAACAGGAACCCCAAAAGACATGCGTGGAAAAAATAGCTCGAGGCCTAACAAAATTTCAGATGTTGATCTAAATAGTGTATTGAACATATCGGTTCTTTCAAAGGGAGGAAATCCCATTACGCCAAGAAATCCCCAAAAATGTACCACCGGGAAGAACTGAACATTAAAAAAATTTTTAAATGTTTAAAAAAAAAATTAGGGTAAAGGTTTTTGAAAAAAAACAGGGGGGTTTTTTAAAACAAAAATTTAACATAGGCTTTGGGGATCCCAGGTCGGGCACATGCAGCTTTTGTGATCAGCACAAAGTGCAAGTGGAAGTTTTAATTTAAGCTAGCAGTCCAGCAACGGATTCAACAAAGCTTCATTTAAATTCAGAGTTAGTGAAATTAAACCAAAAAGAGGTACATTTAAGAAAAAGTGAGCTTTTTACAATCGGAAGCGATTAGAAAAATTGAAATCCAAAAATACAAATAAGGTGTATTACAATGGATTTTCAAAAAAAAATTTTAAAAATTAAATGTACATAAGTAGAATGTTTTTACTACAGAAGAAAACTTTTTTCTTTTGTTTAATATTCATCGCTATGTGTTCAGAATCTTTTTTTTTACGTATCCAGAAACATCAGGAAAAAAGGGTGTGGAAAATATGTCTTTTTGTGGGCTGTGTCAATCATTTTGCCCCGATGTACAAGACCTAAAAAAAAAAATTTTGCGATTCGTGTGGAGGACAAAAAAAAAACTTTTGTTTTTAGGATGCTGCACTATATTGTTATTATATAAACGCCTAAAAAGCTCACTGTAGTGTTTCCCCAAACGGGTCATTCGTACCTTTAGTGCGACAAGAACATGGGGGCTTATAAAAACAAAAAAATTTGTGGAAACTACCCTCAAAGTGGAAGATGTTGTGCAAAGCTCACGTTTTAAGCCAAACCCTTTTGTTGTAATAAAATTTTGAAAATCAAAACATTTTTTAAAGGCTGGAATCATTTCTTTCCACATATTATGTCAAGAAATGTCCATTTAAAAAGTAGGCGATCGAGAAATCAAAATTGTTAAAGAACATCCCGAATGATCATTTACAGGAGCTCGTACAAAAGGTTCTTTCGAAAAGAAATATCATTACTATACAAAAAAAAAAAAAGTATCATTGCCAGAAGGACAATTTAATTTACCTCCCTTGCCTTGATGGGCTTCTACCCTATAAAAGAGCATTTTTCGATTGCAGCACCTAAAAAATTTTTTTCCCGAAAAATAAGAGTACTTGTAAAGTACCGTTTGCGCCTGTGCCGTGAGTATTTGACCCCCACCTTCTTGTACGATTCCTGGACATTCATCTTTATTGCTATGTTTTTTATGTTCATTTTGTTATATGATTTTTCGCTTTGGTTACAATTTTTATGTCTTTTTAAATTTTTGGCCTAAAACCATAACAAATTGTTGACAGTAAACTTTGGTCTCCTTTTTTTTTTAAATATTTTTAAAATTAAGAAGGGTTTAAAAAAAAATTGTATATTTTTCGAAAGTTTGGGGGTGTTTGGACCTTCATCCTTTTCCCTGTGGTCTTCAAATAATACATTGCAAAAACAGGAATAAATTAAAAAAATTACAAAACACTCACTCAATAATAAAATCACATAAATCAGCTGATATTACTATTTATTATTTTTTTTTTAAAAACCTTTGTTTATTTTAATTTGGGCATAATTTACACTTGTACTTATTTATTTTTTTATTTTTTTTAAGAAATGGCTATACAATTTATATCCCATGTTACAATTATAAGCCCTTTTTTATTTTGTAGAGTCCCCTATTCCGAATAAATTGGGGGCCCCAACCCTGTTCGGGTTTTGCGGAAAAGTTGGAATGGTGGATTGATGTAAAATAAAAGCTATTTACTGGATAAAGGCTAAACATACCCTTTTCTCAAAAAAGATGCAAAAGACATATTTTATTGCATTACAAAAATCTAAAAACTTTATTTTTAATGAATAAAATGACTATTAACACCAGGGATTTTCCAATACAGACTTTTAGTAAAAAAAAAATTATTAACAAATTAGTGCAATTTGTTATTGAATTATTTGGACTTTTAGTGAAGTTTTTAATTTTCTTTATTGTTTCCCTTTTGGGTATTGGAAAAAAACCCAAAATTTTGGGAATACAACAATAATCAAATTTAAGAACAAACCTTTTGAAACAAACTGGTGTGTAAAAAATCTTTAAAAATAAGAATATATTTATTTTTTCGAAATATATCATATAAAAACATTAATTACATTTAAAATAAAAAGGTTTTTTCTTAATTCTTGTTACAAAATAAAACTTATACTACTAGAACAAAACCTTTATAAATTACATATTTTAAAAAAATTTTAGGACCTGTAAGGGAATGCCTGTTTAAGGGTTCCCTTTTTTTCAAATAAATCTTAATTGGCTTTTAGCAAATAATATTAATTTTTAAAAAAAAAAATCCCAATACTTCAAAATATAAACATAAAATAAAAAAAAAATGCTTAAACCTTTTAAATCTAAATTTAATGTTATCCTAACCCTAAAAGTATAGTTATAATAAAAAATAAGAACAAAATAAAAACGAAACAATTTATGATATTAACACCAATATAAACTTTTAAAAACACTTTAAAATAATCAAGCACTTCAAGTTGGTAATTTATATCAACAATAATTCATGAATTTGAACTGCAAAAAATTTAATTAATATAGAGCATAAAAACTAGAAAAAAGTGTCAATTGATGACGGCAATGCTGACAGTGCCAGAAGCACATCCCATACTTGGGTGGGCAACCAGTTTATAATGATAATATTTTATTTTTTTGACACATCTATTTAACATTAACTGGACTCCAACCTACACTGCCTTCATTTTGTTAAAACAAAAATAATACATTTGTGTACTGCAAGTCCCAAATTTACTATATTGAAGGAACTTTATACAATAATAAAAATTTCCTGTCATATTTAACTAATGACACTTTACATTTCTACCTAATGACATTTTAAAAATATATAACAGAAGCAATCAACCAAAGCCGCCGAAAAAAAAAGTATCTTTTTAATTCTAGACACTTAACGGAAGCAAACATCAAAGCTTGCTTTAAATATTTTTTTTAACATTATTAAACCCATAATCAATAGGAGGGAAACATAATTTGTAGTGCATATTTGCCGACTCATCAAAAATGATAATGTGGGACCCGCAGTATTGGAGTAAAGTTAAAAGGGAAACCTTTGCACTGGTGAATGTAAATCCCGGTACCCCTCAAAATGCCTTTGGGGGACTGACAGATACCAAAAAAAAAAAGAAGGATTAAAAGTAGGAATGAAAAATCTGTGAACTTAGCGCACCTCACCAAACATGAAACAGTTCAGGGGAAAAAAAAAACAACTTGCCAAGAAGAAAAAATTGGACCATGAGACATCACTCACCTGGCTGCGGAAAATTGGAACGCTCTTCTGTTGAAAACAATCTTTTAAAAAAAATACATGAAATACAGTCAGTAAAGTCACTACGAGAGCTAGAATTGGAAGATGGCCTTGAAAATCAAAAAAACCAATTAAAGTTTTTTGAAAAAAAACACGGACTCAAAAGTGAAATAAAAAATTTTGACTGAGAAACTTGCAGCGAGAAAAGCTTAGAAATGGTTTATTCAACAAGCGGACGATGAGAAAAAAAACCTACAGATCAAATAAAAAGAATCTTCGACTCAATGTCCAACTTGGACAAAATTGGAAAGCAGAAGCTCACGCGACAGCTTGTTCAACGAAAATGAAACCCTTAAAATGGAAAATGGAAACCTCTATCATAAAGAGACTGAATGATATGTTTGGGAAAAAATAAAAGATGCAATGATCAAAATAAAAAAAAGAAAACTCAAAGCTTTTGAAAGACTAAAAAAAACAAGAAGCTGCAGCCACAAGTTTTTAAAACCTTTATAAGTAACCAAAACCCTATCAGATGTCAACGAAAAGATCCAAAAGGGAAGCCCAAAGGGCACCACCCCTATTTTAAAAAAAAAGGCAGGGTAAATCACTAGACCACATCAGCGTATCACTTAAATAGCAAAGCATAGCCGCACACACGCAAATATTAGCCCTATTCCAAAAATTTAAATAAGGGGCATAGGGCCCCCAGCTCAGGAGACAGCTTCCCGAGGCTGTCCTAAACTAACAAAAAAAGACCGCCCAACACGTCAAGATTAAGAAGAGAAACCCAAAATTAGAAGATTTCTATTCGAAACATTGACTTTTACAGGGGCCCTTTAAAACCAGTTCAAAACAAAAAACTGGTACCATTTCGCAATGCAAAGACAAAAATCCATTGACTTATTAAAACTTCACTAGCAAACAAAAAATTTTTTTTTTGGTCAAAGACTTAGCAACAACCTGAAAAAAGCAAGAAAGAACGCCCTTAAAATACTACACCAGAACACAGCCCCACATCTAAAAAAATTTAACGTTTAACAACTTGTGCCCCGTGTTAAACCCCCATATTGTCATCCTCACCCAAAAGGCCAAAAAAAAGAGTCTTAATAAAAACAAGACTTCAAGGATACATTCATAACAGACTTTTGTAGGGAGATCACCTCAAATAGGGTAGCTATTTACGCAAAGGAACTATGAAAAAAAGAATAGAAAGTGTCAAGGTGAAAAAGAACCTGTGTTGAAAACAGTGAAGTGGTCTCATCAAACTCAAGCAAGGGAAAAAAAAAGCCTGTTGTGTTGGGTGTACGGACCAACAGTGACCTTGGTGGGGCCCCCTGGGGGAGTGATTTCAAAAGGTTTGGAAAATTTCCCCCGGGAAAAAAAACAGTTCTATGGGTGACATAAATATCGACTGTCTGTTGAAAAAAAACGACCCAAAAGCTAATGGAAGATATTTACTGAGCCCAGCATTCAAAAATTGACCCTTTCCCCCACAAGGTAAACCCCACCTCAAAAAACATCAATGATTGTGTCTGCGCACCTTTCAGCCCCAGGACTTGGAAGTGTGTAACCCTTCCCCCTTTTATGTGAGGTTACATTAATTTAATTTTTTGTTTTTTTAATTCAATAAAAATTCATTTTTTTAAAAATTATTTTCTTTTAAATGGTCTCAGGGTGTATTAGTGGGTAAATTTTGGGGGAGCTGTATAATACAAAAATCAAGACTAATTTGACAAAGTTTTTTTTTATTACATCTCTTTAAAATTTTATCTATATTTTCAATTCTTTTACAATAAAAATGAAAAATTTAGTTAATTTTTAAACAAAACTACTTTTGTATCTATTCAAAAATTAACTTATTGCTAGAAATTATCTCTTTTAAACCTCTATTTGAGTCTTGATGAACAACCGGTGGTACTTTTTTTTATACCGGTTATCTGCATTTAATCAAATTTTATATTAAAATAAAACACTATTTATTTAATATGGTTTAAAAAAATTTTATTGTATAACATATTTTCTTTAAAACTTTTAACACTAATAGCCTATTTGTTTTGAATTTTTTATACTGACGCGGGCAGTCAAAATCGTCTTCTCGGGGGTCGAAAAATTTGGTGAGGGGCTGAGAGATATGTCGAAGACGCTTAGTGGCCTCCCCCCTTCCCGCTCTCCCCCCCGTTATACCAGTGTTTGGTTTTTGAGGTTCAAAAAAATCGTTGCTCACGTCGGTGCTGCTTTCCGGATATTTTCTTTTAAAAGTATTATTTAACGTTTCTGTTGCGTTGTCAACCCTTGCCTATAGCCGTCCGCATGTTTACTGCGTATTTTCCTGGAATAGGCCAGCCCATGTCTGAGTTTATAACAAAGAAAGGGAAAGTTTTTATGGGTTCAATCGTCTGTTTGGGAAGATATTTTTTTTTTTTTTGTTGCTTTTTTTGGCGGTTATTTTCTTACAACGATTTTCGAATATAATTTGAAAATTCATTAATTATTTTAATTAAATATTTTCCTTTTTTCAATTTTAAAAATTTAATATTTATTTTATTTAATTAATTTAC
>JAQJVL010002700.1:0-85461 GCA_035578905.1 Stictocephala bisonia | reverse complement strand
GACACTTAGATTTAGAATTTTTGTATTTAACTTACCATAAGTTGCTTGTCGATTAGGCATTGAATGAGACGTTGTGCAACACAACACATTAATTTGGATCCGTTATAATTAGAAATAATTACAAAATAAAATATGAAAAAATCACGTTTTTGATGTATGCATTCTGAAAAAACTCAATTATCAGAGGTTTAAAACAGCAAATTTTCATTTGCCACTGGTAAAATGTGAACGTTAATATTTGTTGCTAGAAGTTAGTTATTACCAGAATAAGGGTCAGGGAAAGAGCACTCACCATCATAAGAAAACTTGTTCAATACTAGAGACGAGCTCTCAGCACTGAGTAGAATTTTGAGAAGGGGCATACAGCCATAACGTGCGGCATAGTGGAGTGGCAACATGCCAAACTGATCCACAATTGACTGATCGACCCCTTCTGCCAGAAGAACAGTGACAGCATCGTATTTTTTCAAGTCAATGGCAATCTTTACTGCGAGAATCAGAGGAGTCTAAAAACACAACAAAGAAAGTTATAGAAGAATAGCATTAAAGTTTTTAATTAAAATATTTTGAATATGGTAATGGAATAATAATAGGACAAACATTTAAGAACTGATCCTGGGATCTCCACTTAAAGTATATAAGATTGACTATAAAAATTTGAGAAACATAATAAAGTGCATAATCATGATACAAGAAACAAAGACATATTTATAATACAAAGACATAGAACAGAACTGTTCTCCAAAACGACTGGACACATTGGAATTAAACTTTTAAATAATCTACCAAGACATATTCAAAAAGAAAAGGATCTAAATATATTTAATAAAAAGTTAAAATCATTAATAATTGATTGGTCACTGTACTCGGTTCAGGAGTTCTTCACCAGAACAGATACTTATAAGTTAAACTGCTAATCTGTTGTCTGTGTATATAGAGGGTGAAATAGAAACGCATATACAGTAATAGGTTTTAGAATAGTTTAGGCTAAGAACAGTGATAAATTCTTGTTAGATGTATTGACGTTATTCATGTACTATATGCAATGTATATATGAATAAAGAATTATTGACTATTGACTAGACTGGATTACTGCAAAAAAAAAAAAAAAAAAAAAAAAAAAAAAAAACAATGTGTAAAGGTGAAAGTCACATAGTTCCACAAAATCTCTTATACACCTTCTATAAATTCTTACTCCCTTGGCAATTTCATGGTTAACCCAAGTATTGGGTATTGAATAAATGAATCAATTCAAAAACATGATTTATTAAACAAAAAAATGATAATTTGCAGTGATTTTTTAAAATTCATCACTGTACATTAAATAATTTAATTACACACATATTTAAATTATTTAATGCGTAAATAATTTAAAATTTTTGAACGTTATTAGTAGATGAGATTTATATTTGTAATGAGACATTATTCAAATGCTACTTTAGGTAAATGAATGAATAAAAATGATTTGACTTTGATTTATAACAAGAAATAAATAATAAGGGCAAGACGATAATTTAACACATTTAGCAGTAAATTACAAAATAACAGTTTAAATAAAACTACTATTGGCACAGAAATTATGTGTGCCCGAGTTTGAAGATTGTTTACTAAGCAGCTAACAAAATCCCGTCACATTACTTTTTATCCCAAAGTATAAATAATTTAAAAATTATTTATACTTTAAATTATTCTCCAATAAAGAACTCAAAGAAGAAATTGTTACTTCATTTAATTTTACATTATGACATACAGAATAGATTGTTATTTTAAGTTTCAATATTTTATCCTAGTCGGGACAAAAAAAAGTATGTCTTTTGTTCTAGTTTTCACTCAGCATCAACTTTATGTTTTTATTACTAAAAAGCCTGACATTGTATCACAATCATATTTTAATACATGATAAAAAATGTTAGTAATGTTTTCAATAATTAATTTTATAAATTTCAGAAATTTTAATTTTTCAAGAAAAAAGTTCTTATCAGTTTCCTGAAGCAACTTTTTCTTAGCTTCTAGTGATGGTAAAATTAATTGCTTGGACACATTGTAATCTTTAACCGTACGTAAATTTAGTGATTTAAATTTTATTTGTAATTTAAATTACTGTTTTCGGATGGACTGCAACGCCCATTAAAAATACAAAGCAATTTAAAAATCACTCCATTTACTTACGCATATAAAATTAACATGCCATAACTATTGATGTCATAAGAATTACAACTTGAACAAGTAATTAACGTTACAACCACTAGAATAAAAGAAAAGATACTTCAGGAACTTGTTAAGAACTTTTTTCCTTAAAAAGTTAAATTTCTGGAATTCATTAATCTTATCGAACACATTACTGCCAACCATGTATCAAAATATGAATATGATACAATAACAGATTTTGAATAGGCCTAGTAAAAATGTAAAGTTGATGTAAACTGGATAACTAAATAGGGCCATTCAACAAAGGCGCAAGTCCAAATAATATGTCTACGACTTTCCCACGCATCCAGCATACACGTTACAATGGGCCCTTCCACCCACCCAGCATGCACATGACTATGGGACCCCCCAGCACAAATGTGACAGACACACCCACCCGTCCAGCACACACATAGCTATTGGGCCCTCCCTCCCACCCCCTAGCACAAATGTGACTACACACATGCCCACTCATCCAGCATACACGTGGCTATGATCCTCCCCCCACCTACCCAGCTATGGGCTCTCCACTCCCCAGCACAAATGTGACTACATACAGCAAATGCCCACTCATCCAGCACACACATTACTATGGGCCCTCCCATCCGCACTCATAAATATGACAACAGACATGTCCATCTACCCTGCAGATACACAACTATGGTAAAATTAAAAAATTCTGTTCTTTTTTTGTTCCAACACAGAGAAGAGCAGAGCTTTTTGGCATGGTCCACAACATTACATAGGAAAATCTTTAAAAATTATAAAAAATATCTATGTTATTTCAACCCATTCTACTTTATCATGCACACATTAGTATTAAAAAATTACATAAAATTTTTTTAATTTAAATTTCCTTTAGTAAAAAATATGCTCTGTAATACTTATGTAAATGTTATATGTCTGAATAAACAAAATACACTTATTTATTATGATCACTAAAATATAAATAAAAACTTATTTGTTTGGAAAAAATAATTAATTAATATTAAAAAATTCATAAGAATCTAAAGACCATAAAATGACCTATCTGTGATATATTACTCTCTCATTAACAAAAATTTCCCTCTCCAAAAGCAGATTGGCAAAACTTTCCTACTTGCCTCCTGTAACTGTAAATCTTCATAGCGTCCCTATTTGTTCACAATTCAAATAAAAAATAATTGCTAGATCTCTCTGAGTAAAATGGTATATCATACAATCTAATTAGAAAGTATTTATGCGATCACTAGATGGACAATGTGTATAATTCAATTAGACTGTAGTCCATTGCCAGATCTAAAGTTAAAGGATTATGGAAAAATCTGATAAATAAACTATTACAGGATAGATTTGCTATAAAATAAGCAATAGAATAAATAAAACAATATATAAATAAAAAAAATATATATAGTTATTACAGCCAGTAGAAAACTTACCTCAAAGGCAAAATTTATATGGTTCAAATGAGAACGCAGATATTTTAGAACGATGCACTGGCTTTTAATTTTAGCCAAGTTATTATCCATTATAGCAAGATGAAGTGGCCTGAAAAAGTTAAACAAGTTATAAATAGTACAAACACATTATTTTATAAAAATACAATAGGCCTATACTATCAACCAGGGTTTTTAGTGAAAAAATATGTTATAATTATAAACCACTTTTCTATCCAACAGCCCAGGAATCAAACATAATAATATTCCCAGGATCCTTAGCTCTGAAAGGACGCCTCAGGCACACGGTCCGCTCCCATTGTAAAATTGTGACGTAATTCATGCAACAAGGTCTGTTTCCGAAATAGAAAAAAATTATTTTGTATGCTCTGGCTTTGATTCTACTAGAAATGCGTTGTAAATCTATGTTTCAGTGCAACCATGTTCTGAGAGTTGGTTAGCTGCTTACTTGCAGAGTGTAGTGATTTAGTGAGAATATCATTACGGTACTGCTTCAATTACATGTTAACCACATAAGTTTATATTTTACTGTGCTATGAAAATTTGTGCTATGTAATGTTTAGACCTATATAATGTAATAGGTTGACCTGTGTACTCTGTTGGTGGACTTGTCCTTTATGATCGCTTGTTGACTTGACTTCTGATGCCCTATCTCTCCTTTTACACTACAGATGGCCCAGCCTACATGTGCTTGTTATCAGGGATGTAGTGCTAAATTTACCAGTGCCAGAGTGCATGAAGATAATCATTTAAGGGAGTCAGAGGTACGGAAACCCCAACCATTTTGGAAGGGAGTCCGGCCGCCCGAAGTTGTTTTTAAACCCAAGGCCTTGTAAAATGGGGGTTTTCCGCTTTGAAACCATAAAAATACCATAAGATGTTTGAAATTCATTCAAACACTTCAGATCAGTCTGAAAAATAGTGTCAGAAGTTTGGTCCAATATTTCAACCAGATCTATGAATAAATAATGTTGAGGTTCTTCCTTGTTTATTTCACATTTCATGTAAATAATGAGGGTAGTCAACCAGCTTGAGTTCAAAGTCATTGAACTCAAGCTGGTTGATTCATCGATGATAAAAGATATTTTACAAGATACATCAGTAATTTTTTTAACAATGCGAGCTTTCATTTGCTTTGATATGTGTACTATTATATTAACAGCACTAAAACTAGAATGCAAAGAAACACCAATATTAACTCCATTTAGTTTCTGGAGATCAAGTAAGCCATAATAGTCAGAGTATGGAAGGTCATTCTTCTCAATATAATAGGCAGTCCTAAACACTGCACTGGTTGAGTCACGGTGAAATGAGTTCATTGAATCACAAACTGATTGAATGGATTGTTTTTCTGAAGTTTCAATTATTCTTTGGGACAAGTTATATGTTCGACGATTTTCTTCCGCAATGACTCAAGTTGGATTGATTTGTTTCCTCCAAAAAAATGTGCAGTGTAAGCTTTCCATTCATTTGAAAGAGAAATACGTTCTTTTTTACGAGCTCCCAATTGAGATACACTAGCACATACTTTACAGCCAAGCTTACCCTGTCTATAGTCAATCCACGGAAACACTTCTTTCTTCTTCTTCCACATATCTTCAGTCCACACACTTGGCCATTCATACTGGGTGCTAGCACTTGAGACACTAGAATCTGCCCCGTTTGGAGTTGCTTGACTCACTTGTTCATTGTTAGTCGTAAGAGTATTGCTATTTTCACTACTATGTCCACATTCATCATCAGGGGGTTGCTCCAAGTTCAATTGTTTTGGGTCTTCTTTAGTTTTTCGAGAAAAAAATAGGTCAGTGTTTTTTGTTTGCTCTTTTGCCCATCCATTACGCTGCTAATAAAGTTCTAACTCATATAAAATCAAAAATAAATCAAACACTACTAGTCTACTACAGTACTATATTGTTTTACTTTGATGCACATTGGTTTTACATTTTTAATAAATACTGAAAAACAGTAATCATACATAAACATGATTGAAATAGGCAACACGATGACGTTTGTGGCAGAACAGATCGAAACTCGACAGATAAGACTATCAAAGTCAAACTATACAATTGGTGACTCACATAACTACAGTACATACAAAAATAGATAGTTGTGAACTTGGTGTAAGAAAGGAAGGTGTGCTATTCAGTAGGACGAGTTTGAAACCGTTCTGCGCATGACTTCAGCTTGGAGAATGGCGTTACTTGGTTTTGCAGTCTTTTACTCAATCTGCAGCTGCACTGGTCGTTTGCACCAAAACTATTATTATTTAACGTTGTTCTGAAGACAAAGAAGTGATCTTTAATACAATGCAAGAATAATTAAAATCAGATTAATATTACTTTTTAAATACTTGACACTTCTTGAACAGTGACTTAAATAATATATTAAGCGAAGAAATTTATATCTTCAGTCGCGAGGTTTTGTCACCAGCAAACTTTTAGAGAATCATACAAACTACAATTTTTGTTTTAAACATTTTTCTGTGTGGTGTTTTGTATTTTCGTAAAAAGCAGAAGTTAGCAGCAAAATTTCCGCCAGGCCAGTCGGCCATGCAGTGAGAAAAATTATTGACAATATGGAAAATTAACCCAATGTTGAAAGTATTTAAAATAAAATTTTATATTTTTAAATGAAATTGATAGTTTTACTGCTATTAAGATATTTTTATTAAAATGGTAGTTTTCTGTAAATGAAAAAAATTACATGATTATTTTAAGCGAAATCTTCCAAAGAAGTGAAGTAATACACATTTTTATTATTAATCTTATAACATTTATTATTTTCCGGTAATTCACTTAAAATTACTCTCCTAGAGTGGGAAAACTAGAATGTGTGGTACCATTTTGCTGGTTGCAGCCGAAAATATACATAAACGATATTAACCCTTTTAGTGCCGACGTGCGCCGTGAGCGCACGTCGCTATTTATTCGAAAAATCCCGGCGTGCGCCGTGAGCGCTCGTCACTACGTTTTACTAAAAATGCCGACGTGCGCTGGGGGCGCACGTCCAGTTTTTGTTGTTATGTAAATTCAATTATTGACCAAACGCCACCAAACTTTGTGTCCTGTATCTAGATACTATTACTATTGTCAACAAAAATCCTTTTTACTCTACGCTCAACAATGATGACGTAATAGCATATGTTTACCGCTACATTGCAGTTTCGTCATTCAGTGAGTGTATGTTTTGATTGTTGTTATTGTTTTGTTGCTAGGTGATCGTTTTGTCTAAATTTGTACCTTTTTATTCTTTTATTTTAGTTTGTATGTATTATTTATAAGTTATGTAAATAGATTGAATCATGAGTAAAAGAGCGAGATCGCCTGTAAGTGAAAATACAATCCTAGATAGTGTTGCACAAAGTGGTGTTCATGTTTATGATGAAGACGATCTAAGTGATACTTTTGTGTATACTTAAAATAGATAATTTTAGTTTTATGTACTTTCTTTATTATTTTTATAAACTATTTAAAACATTGGACTCAAGAACATGTGTATAGAAATATGTTTTATGGATTCAGTGCTAAGTATGTCATTTTGGATTTTACCAAGAATTTAGGATTTTACATGGTTTTTGAAGAAATATAATAACTTCTCCATTTTTCAAGGTAACTGCTTCAAATTTTGTGTGTGTGTTAACAATTAGATTTACTACAATTTGTACTAAAACCATTTTAGTGTGGGCTACATATAAAGGCAGTTTATATATGGTCAAAGTTAAAAAAGAAATTATTTTTTTATTTATTTATTTATTTTTTTACAAACACAAATTGTAAAAATGTTATCCTAACTTCATGAGTATTTTTTTTAGGTACTACACATAATTACCTAACAAACAACACCTCATATGTTAATTTATTCAAATAAACAAAAAATATATGATTTTTTGTTTAAATGTTGTCAAAATCTTGAAAAGTGGCCTGGGATTTTTCGCATACACCTTTATAAAACAGGTTGGCATTTTTCACATGTACATTGAAAAAATGTCTGGCACTAAAAGGGTTAAGAATTGTGTCTGTCAGTTAGTTTTGCTGTCTACCGCATGCTCGTTTCCCATGGTGACTTTAAGTCTTGGCCCATAATTCCACTTATCCATTTCGTTCTGAACTATGCCCCTGTGTGCAGTGTATAGGTGTAACAACTCGACAAGGTCAAAGTCCACTCCCGTAGTAATTATTTCAGAAGAAAAAAGTATATTGTGTAAAAACTAATGATTTTTTTCAATATACAGTACTGAGAAGATTAAAAAGTTGTAAAAAATATTTATTTTGAATACATATTGAAAACTTTACTTTCTCATTCTACATTCGTTGGATATTATGATAGGTGTATGTATTCATAGATGGTTTTATAGTTACATATTTTTGTATAAAATGTAAATGTATGAAAATAAAATTGTTTTAGGCTATGAATAGTATATAGATATTTATTTGCGATATTAATAAGATATTTGTTTTAAAATGTAACTATTCTACTTATACTAAACTTACAGATGACATGTACAATTACTTTCTACCTGAAACAATCACTACACATATGGCATTGCACATGGAATCTAACAGATAATATTTAATTGCTGTTTTCTGTTGAAATGTTTGTATTGTAATTTTCCTACCATGAATTCTGGGCTCTCAAAATTAAAAACGGTTTCATTATAAAATGATCCATAACTCTTGCTCTTTTCATAGTTTTGAATACATATCCTCCGCCATATGGCGAATTTATTTAAGCAAATATACAACAAGAATAATCATAAATGGTGAAAAATGCCTTGACATTTTAACAAGCAGCATAAAAAGTGAGGTAGTAAGAAGTAATCAATCAGTTTATTACATTATATTACAATAAAAACCAACTAATCGAAAGCTACGCCTTATACAAAAGGTGACGGAAGAAACCTATTGAAAAAGGTTTATAAATTATGTTAGCAACATGGTTCCCAAATTGCCGATCAAAAATCGTCTTATTGTTAAAGAAGACGATAGGTACAATAGTCGGTGAGTCACAAGAAATCCTCTGAACTTCATGCTTCTGTGATATTGAAGGTGCTGATTTCCATTGAAAAAGCACAAGCCATGTAATGTACCTGTTGTAATTACTAATTATGATATGTACAATACATGATTTATGCTGTTTCAATTGAAATCAGCGCTTTCAATATTATAGAGGACTTCTCGTGACTCGCCGACAGAACAGAACTCTCCAATCCATGTGCCTCCGCCCTTCCGGTTGGTACCGCACCGACACAGGCAGCATTTGTTTTTAACCCAAGGAGTGTTGGTCATAATTTTGTGTAGTGTCGCCAAATTTTCAGTGATTTGTAATACTTTTTTTAAAAATTCGCTGTATATTTATTATTAGCATTAGAAAGATGAAACTTGTATCATTTTTATTATTAATAAATTAATTTTAATTATTGGTAATGAAAAAATTTTTTAAATTTTTAAAAAGTTTTTAAATATAATGTTATTTATAAAGTTTTTATAAAAATAAATTTTATAAGTAGATTGACGGTCATTTATGTATATAAAATTATATTAGAAAAAAACTTTGTGCAGAATTTCATTCTGAACAAAAAAACATATAATTATATAGGCAAACATTTATACAACATATATTTATGAAGTAAAAATAAATATGTTGCCTAGCAACGAATATGCCAACTTTAGCATGCATAATTATAATGTTTATAAACCATGCTTTACCTTGAATAAATAATCCTGAAATGACTGGAACTGGATCATATTGGTGCAGGCCTAATTGTTTATGAATCTAGGAAGTTATGGACACTTTTATAACAATAAAAAAATATATATACACTATTTACAGGCGACCAACAACAACGTTTACTCAGAGTCATTATCTTGGTGTGGTCTCTTGACACCCCTCAATGTCCTCTTATAATGCTTCAATTGTGTACAAACTATTATACACAAACACTAAAAGTCACACAAAGCATAACACAACACATCAACAAACATAAACAACTACCAGCTTGGTATGGCGATCGAGACTGGCGAGTTGATTGACAGATGACGACGGAAGAAGTAAACAAAGAATTATTTCTGCCACTGTGCCTCATCTGACAGTCATAGAGCAAAACCAAAGACATGTAAACAAACACTGATTCACGGTATTTCACATGATATATATTTGAGACAACTTTGACTTTTTTTCCCCGACTGTGAGCGACATTAATCGAGTGAGCGCACATCGCCTCAAATTGAGGCGGTAACAGTTTATGAAAATACCGATCGCCTCAATTTGAGGCGATCAACACTCCTTGGGTTAATTAGCTACTCGAAAAACTGTTGGTTTTACAGGCAATTGTTTGAAATAACAATTTTAGATAATTTCATTATCTATGACTTTCTTGCTGACGAGACTTCGCGAACTCAAAAATAAAAAAATCCTCGCAATGGCAAGGTAATATTTATCTTTGACGTTTAGTTATTATATTAAATATTAAACTTTATTATTAGTTAATTTTGTCTTAAAAGGATACTATAATGAAGTAAATGTTATTCTTAATAATATAGCAAAAGTTTCATCTAAACGAACAGTAAATGGTCCAAAAGACAGTGGGAAGGAAAGCCTACAAGATCTGTGGAGCGGATACCCCATGCTCATGTCATGCACCAACAGCGGATAGACGATTGGATGTGCAGTAGTACACGTTACTTACACCATGGATGTGAAGAACCAGGACACAGAAGGTCGAATGGTTAGGAGTACTGCCCGGATGAAGCGATGAACCGACGCTGACTGCGTGCACAATGCCTCAAGCTGGCACCTCGAGTCAGTGTTGCCAACACTCAAACATAATAAGTCACTAGCCTGGTCAGAACTCCACTTTTGTCCCACTGATGATGCTGATGCGTCACCAGTGGTTTAACTTGAAATCACTTATGAGACTTATCGGCTACTTTCAAGCGACTGCACTGTCACAAATACTACTTTCACAGTTATATTGTATTGTTTATCTGCTACCTTTCGCGGATCACTATTCACTGCCTGAATCATTCATAGCTAGTGGCGGAGCGCCGCTACCCCTTCATAACCAGTGGCAGAGCGTCACTCCGCCACCACTAGACCCCTGCTTGTGTCCTTGAGGAGAGGTTGACAGAAGCTGTTAAGAGCGAAGGTTCTTTTCTAAAGAGATTATATTCTTACTGATCAGGTGTCTGAAAACAAGTAAAAATACTAATTTGTATTACTTCTACTAGTTAATAATACATGTCTTTCTAATTCATTGCAATTAAATTATTTACTGTTTGGCAAACTAATTTTGTGTTAATTACGCCTAGAAAACATGTTAAATAAATGTTATTGAAGGATTTTCAATAATAACACTTAAAACTGTTTTGTTTCCTTTTTTAAACTTTACTCGCCGGTTCACATGGGCTTGCAAGCCTGTGTGTAAACTTTATTCAATGAGTGAAGTAACGACTGTTAGCTCAGTGGGGATTCGAACCTTAGACCTTGCCCTCCACATTCCGAAACCTTAACCACTGAGCAACCACACCGGCAAATGTATATCATTTGTTATGGAAGCAATATCAAAGTAATCTCAAGCTGCTATAGAAGGCAGTAACCCTGTTTGAACAAGCTGTCTAGACCATAGCAGGTACCCAGGTTGGGTAGGTGGCTAATCTCTGTCCTCGAGAATATGCACGCCAGGCAGTTTTCAAACGAAGGCCTTAAGCCGAGCTTCCCCTAGAGGCCAAAAGTGAGATCCGCTAATGGGGCTGTAGCACAGCTGCCTGGCAAGGTCTTAGGATGGAGCTCCCCCACTAGGAAGCAATCTGAAATCCACAAATGTTGTTTCCTGGCGAGACGATGAAAGGCTGAGATCTGCTAATGGGGCTGTAAAAGATTTTCCTGACGAGACCGAAGGCTGAGATTCCCCACTAAGACGGCCAAAATTCACAAAAGGGAATACAGGCAAAGAAGAATTATGTAGCCGCAGGCCGAGATGCCCAAGTGCCACTGTTCACTTTGAACATTAGCTCTTATTTATTAATTAAGTATAGAATTTACTTAAACCAAATTGTTTCAAAATAAACAAGCAACGGAAAGTTATCTTGGATTTCATTTGCCTACCTTTTATAAATTATAATGAATACACCATATATCACTTACCCTGGCAGGTCAAAAACATATACACTTGCACATATTAATTGAAATATAGGATACTGTTCAAATGAAATATCTTTACAAGGCTACTCTTGAACCTCTTGCAAGGGTCATAAGTTCTTCATTGTGTGAGGAGGAAGAATACATATTTTTATACAAATAAAAAGGAGAAACAGATTTTCATGAAAATAACTACCGTCAGGTAATGTGGCTGCTGCTGTTTCCCCTTGTTCAAGATCTTGTAGGAACTCATTCTTGGGTTCTTCATCTTGACTCTGAACAATGACCCTATCGGCTGGCCAAAGTGTGACAGAGTGGTCCTGCTACTCAGAAGGCTCGTAGAGCCTGCCAGTCTCAGGTAAAGCACCTAAACTGCCCTTCAAGTCCACCAACAGCAATCGGGGTGTGAATGTCACCTCACCCTAATAAAATTTAAATAATTATGACTATGTAAGCCTGTATTTTTATTGTTATTTAATACAAATTATTTTACTGTGTGTCTTCGTTTCTGTAAATTTTCATGAAATTAAATTATGCATTTTTTATGAAACATCTTACACCTAATTAATAGCATACAAGTAGTCTGGCCCCACGACTAGCGATAGCTGATCATTGATGAAAAGTGAAGAGGGGGCTCTCTTTTACGAGAGCATTAGCGTACTCAAAAGTTTTAAATATCTATTATTATTATCAGATGATATTTATTATTGTGCTGTTTGTAAATAATACGGTTAGTAACAACGCTGTTTTCTTGCCCAAACTAATTGTTTAATCTGTACTTTAAACCCTTTTAACGCCAGCCTAATTTTGCATGGTGTTGCTAAAAACGCCAAGCCAATATTCAGTAGATATGCGAAAAACGCCAAGCCAATTTGACTAAAATGCAGAGTCTTGCTTAAAAATTCATAGTAAGTTTATTAATTGTGATAAATTAATGAAATTAGTCTTGTTTTGTTGGTATTGAGTTGTACTATAACATAAAAATAAAAGTTTTAATTGTTGGCCATTTTTTAGTTTTGTTAACAAACAAAATATAATTTTTTTTATTTTTATAAATTTTTGTAGTTTGTAGTATCATAACATACCATAAATATCAAACCACCACATATGTTAGTATTTTATCATATAAAACATTTAATTGTTAGCACATACACAACATTTGAAGAATTTACCTTGATATATACAGATGTTATGTTGCATTTTCCAGATATTTACATTTTGAGAAAAATTACATGTTACCATGGTAACACAATTTTTCATTTGAAGTTCATAAAAAGTATTAAATTGCACTAAAAACTTATACAACAGTCTAATATTACTAAACTAATAAAATAAGCCCACTTTTTTATATATTTACAGGGTCTACATACAATTTGTAAACAAACCACAAACACACTGAATGGATGAACTGAGTCAACTAACAAAAGTAAACAACTTTGGTTCCATAGAGTATAATGCATAGAAAAAAATCCAAAGAGGTTAAAACATATTTCTTTATGTTCCTTATATACTATAGAAAGAGTGTGCCAAATTTCATTGACTTTGATTAATATTAAAGACATGAAAAAAAACAAAAACTGAACGATCGATATAGCGATTGTCGGCGGTTTTAGCGCGTCTACGAACGATCGTTATATCGATCGTTGGCGATCTTCGCACAAATGCCGACGATCGTTGGCGTTAAAAGGGTTCAGATGATTTCAAATTTTCACATAGTTAAGAGAACATTACTGCCTTTATCACAATATTATAAAGAAATATTAACTAAGAAAGTTTTCATTTTGTTAATTACACATTTATCTTGTGCGATGTATTTGTGGTTAGGTTAGCGAGGATGATGTGCGGGGTCTATAGTGAGGACTCATGAAACGGATGTCTTGAGTGAGTATTCGGTATAAACCTTCAGTTTTGTAGGAGTTTCCTTATTATATAGAGTAATGTAGAGTACTTCCTTTTGAATACATCTTTTGTTTCTCTTGTCTGCATTATACCATGTTAGAAATAACTGGTCTTAATAAGTCACACGAGTTCTTAAAGACCTATTGAACATTAGTTTAGCAGGTATTTCGTTAGTTTTCAGATGTACTCATTACTTAGTCATTTGAGTATCATTATAAGCAGGTAAGGGTGTTGTAAAGAAGTGTTTAACAAGCTAATATAGACAGATTGGAAAAACTATACGGAAAAGTATAAGTTACATGTTCTGAATGTTCGTCAACTATATTGTATCCTACAGATAGAAATATGAAACAGTTTATATGTCTAATGCCTTTTCTATGGTACCATATAGAGTACAAAAGCTAATACTTATCACTTCCCACAAGATTCTTTTACGAATCATCATTACTTACTCTGCGTGTCTCTCCTTCTCTAAACAGCACGTCATGATTGATTTCTGATAGTGTCTGGTATATATTCAAATGCAGCTTCCTAAAATCAAACAAAACCATCAATTAGTTAGCAAAAACGATTACAATTCAGAATTTACCAACTATTGCTAGATATAATAGTAATCAATGTTGCCTTAGCATGTAAGTATTTAGCCCAGCAGTTTATCTAGACTGGTTCAGTGGTGTTGACCCTCCCGCCTGCACATTCTTGAACGGTGATGATGATTTTCTTCTTGCTTGCAGCATACCACATTCGACATCAAAATACTAAGGACTTCCTGTCAAGTGTAACGTGTAATACGTTACACGTGTGTGGTTAGTGCTGAACTTACCACGTTCACTTTATGCATCTAACACACCATCATGCACAGTAAAAAGTGAAACTCATCTTGATCCTCATAGAAATGAGTTGACTGAAGATGGGTTAGAGAACATCCATTGCTTGCACGGTTACCGAAAACAGTCATGTCAGCCGTGTCGCTGTGCATACAGTAGATAATAATGACTGAGGACATAAACACTGATTTTTGCCTTAACTGTAATAGTATGAGAAAAGGCACTGGTTACAATCTGATTGTTTCCTATTAGCTGAACAATAACTCACATTGTAACAAATAAACTTCATTTGCTAGTATCGCAATTTAAGTCATGTAACAAACAATAGCCAATAAGAAATTAGATTGAATGGTATTTTCCTCAGTAAAATTTGATTTATTTAACTTCCTTACTTCATTAAAACAAAACAAAAAAAATAAAAATCAGTTTGTTCTCAAAAAAAAGGAAAGTACAATAGTAACAATTTGAACTCAAAATACAGCTGAGAATGATCCTCTCATGGGCTAAAGCCTGTGTGAGAGGACCGAGAAGTTATCAACAAAACCGTTTCATAGTGAATGAAAAACATAAATAATCAACAATTAATAAACATATTACAAAATAAACTCCTCATACCAGAGGCCACAGGAGAAAATAATAATGATAGTAAAATTACATTTAAAAAAAAAATAACAAAAAAAATAAATAAATAACATACTCAAAACAGAAAAACACACAGTCATGCACGCACAGACACACACACCACTCACTTACACCAAACACAACACACATACTACTCACATTACTCACACCACTCATACCACACACACACACATTTACTATCACACACAGACACACACACACACAATACACACCACTCACTTACACCAAACACAACACACATACTACTCACATTACTCACACCACTCATACCACACACACACACATTTACTATCACACACAGACACACACACACACAATACACACCACTCACTTACACCAAACACAACACACATACTACTCACATTACTCACACCACTCATACCACACACACACACATTTACTATCACACACAGACACACACACACACAATACACACCACTCACTTACACCAAACACAACACACATACTACTCACATTACTCACACCACTCATACCACACACACACACATTTACTATCACACACAGACACACACACACAGACACACACACACACACACACACAATACACACCACTCACTTACACCAAACACAACACACATACTACTCACATTACTCACACCACTCATACCACACACACACACATTTACTATCACACACAGACACACACACACACACAAAACACACCACTCACTTACACCAAACACAAAACACATACTACTCACATTACTCACACCACTCATATTTACTATCACACACAGACACACACACACACAATACACACCACTCACTTACACCAAACACAACACACATACTACTCACATTACTCACACCACTCATACCACACACACACACATTTACTATCACACACAGACACACACACACACAATACACACCACTCACTTACACCAAACACAACACACATACTACTCACATTACTCACACCACTCATACCACACACACACACATTTACTATCACACACAGACACACACACACACAAAATACACACCACTCACTTACACCAAACACAACACACATACTACTCACATTACTCACACCACTCATACCACACACACACACATTTACTATCACACACACACACACACACACACACACACACACACACACACACACACACACACACACACACACAATACACACCACTCACTTACACCAAACACAACACACATACTACTCACATTACTCACACCACTCATACCACACACACACACATTTACTATCACACACAGACACACACACACACACAATACACACCACTCACTTACACCAAACACAACACACATACTACTCACATTACTCACACCACTTATACCACACACACACACATTTACTATCACACACAGACACACACACACACAATACACACCACTCACTTACACCAAACACAACACACATACTACTCACATTACTCACACCACTCATACCACACACACACACATTTACTATCACACACAGACACACACACACACACACACACACACACACACACACACACACACAATACACACCACTCACTTACACCAAACACAACACACATACTACTCACATTACTCACACCACTCATACCACACACACACACATTTACTATCACACACAGACACACACACACAATACACACCACTCACTTACACCAAACACAACACACATACTACTCACATTACTCACACCACTCATACCACACACAAATTTACTATCACACACAGACACACACACTATATACACCACTCACTTACACCAAACAAAACACACATACTACTCACATTACTCATACCACACACACATTTACTATTGCACACAAACACTAACAAAACACTTGCATCCATACCTGCACATGATCATACACACGCCCATATAATCAATGTAAAATTCAAGTTCTTAATCTTGTATGGATAAAATTCAATAATTGTCAACCTATAATCTTCCTAAATTAATTAATCAGTTATTTATTAATTTTTTAAAGGAATTTATCTTATATGTATCTGAATACCTTATGTTGGCCAGTAATTTAGTGAATAGAATATTTGCAATACCTATAAAAAGAGCTTGTTAAATTGGCTGGATTAGAAAGTCTAGGAACTCTTAATACCTACATTTACCACGGTTCTAGTAGAATAATTGTGGCCGATACTTATGAACATATTATTTTTGTTTCTAAATATATATATTAGTAAACACCTTTTGTACAGCTGATTGATTGAAAAGACTTTCGTTTCATCAAACAGCAACTCTGTAGGAAACCTACAACATTTATTGAGAGCAGCTTTCATGACAGCCTTCTGAGTTAATTCTAAAGTTGCTATTATTACCATACTGCAATACAGATTGAATGTATGCATAGTATAGCTGACGGATAAATGTTAAGGAAAAAATATTTTTTTAGAAAATAAAAAATAAATATAAATTTGCGTAGCTTGTGCCTAATATAATCAATATGTTTGTTCCATTTCATGCGATAATCGAAAATCACACCCAAATATTTATATTCACTAACATACTCAACATTCACAGTGTTGGTGAAAACAATGTATTGGTTTTTTTTTCAAGCAAGTTTGTTATAGCTGGGATCAATATAGTAATATACTGTCATTTAATTAAATAAATTATTGTAGTAAAAAAAGAAAAGTTTTATGACTGAGATACTCTATATAATAATGGATAGATTTATAAAACTGGCAACATACACTCATATACATACTAACATAATACCTATTTCCAAGCACTCACATACATACATACACATAAGTAACTAACTATATGTGTGTGTGCGCGTGCGTGTACTTGGAAACATATGCAGTAAAGATTGATGTAATTGTTAGTATATCTATCAATAATTGTAAGGATATCTGTCCCCGATGTAAGTACCCCAAGATAAAAATTTAATAGACCTGTCTAACCTACTTACAGAATATGGATACCACATATATGACATACCTGCAACAAGAACCACGACCACCACATCTATAGTTTGTATGATAGAACCTGTCTACTGGACCCTCGGCTACCTGGGACTGGCCCGGGACACCCCCCAGCACTGGCAGCCGCCTGCGGCTGTTTCCTTAATGAGTCACATACTGGCATCCCCACTAGGTGAACTAACTTTTTTCCCGGATCACAATTTTTGAATTTTTATCAAATATTTGAAAAGTACATAAAAAATAAGATTAACGATATAAAACTCGATAAAAATTGAACAATATTGAGGTGGTCTATTTATTTGTATAGTAACAGTATAGTTGGTTTTGTGTAACGATATGACGATTAAATTACATTGGAATTGACAACAATTCTTACAAAATAATTTTTTAAATAAGCTTATGAGTAACATGGGTTAGAAGTATCAATCGAGTTTCACGAGAAAAATCTACAGTACCAACACTTGGAACATTGGACTTTTGCAGTGGAAGTCTGACTCATGGTGGCTAAAATATTTCTGAGAAGTAAATTATTGCAAGTTTACTGAGATAGAATAATAAAGCCAAGCACTGCGTTATTGAGTAAACATTAATATCATAGGCCATTTTACCAATGTGAATCTAAATAATTGACAAGGATTTGAAAAATAAGACTATTCCTACTTTTAAGCACATTATATTTATAATTCAATCAATATTTTACAACTTTCACTTTTCACATGAACTTTAACAAAATAATCCAAAAGCACATCATATACATATCTTAAATAATTATGACAACGGCACAATAATAGGCACAATATTTACATAATAACAATGAATACTATACAAACTTACATAAGCAAATTTTAAAATTCACATAATGTAGTTTTTACAAATTATTTTATTATAATTGTTGTCAATTCCAATGTAATTTAATCGTCATATCGTTACACAAAACCAACTATACTGTTACTATACAAATAAATAGACCACCTCAATATTGTTCAATTTTTATCGAGTTTTATATCGTTAATCTTATTTTTTATGTACTTTTCAAATATTTGATAAAAATTCAAAAATTGTGATCCGGGAAAAAAGTTAGTTCACCTAGTGGGGATGCCAGTATGTGACTCATTAAGGAAACAGCCGCAGGCGGCTGCCAGTGCTGGGGGGTGTCCCGGGCCAGTCCCAGGTAGCCGAGGGTCCAGGAGACAGGTTCTATCATACAAACTATAGTAGTATAGACGGGTGCTACACAAATATAAAGCCGACAAGAATAAAAGTCTCAGCTTACAAAAGCATATCTCAGACCACCACACTCACCTGTGAACTCTTAGAAGATATAAGTACAAAAGGCCCGATTTATAAAACCAATAGACAATACGCAAAGCGAAACCATGAAGAATTCAAAAACCTTTTACAACACACAAATTGGCAACAAATTTACAATCAGCAAAATATTGACAACAAATACAACAAACTCTTAAAAATCCTAAAATTAAATCTAGACCATGCTATACCGAAAACCACTAGGAAGATACTGAACAAAAAGAACACGGTATTCTGGAATGATGATGTAAATTTAAAAAGAAAAGAATTGCAGGATGCATTAGACAAATACGAACAAAGTGGTACAAATCAAAACAAAAATCTTTATCAAAAAGTCAAAATTGACTACGACCAACTATTTAACCCTTTGCACGCTACATAAGAAATTTGCTATTTCTTTTAAACGTGTCATAAATTTAAAAAAAATATTTTAAAAATGTTTAAAGTTCTATTTAGAATTTTGTTATAAGGCCAACAACTGTTAAGAAAATACAATCCAAACTGGTATTTTTAAATCAATATTTAATATACAGCAATTTGTAAAATTCCCATTGTTGAACAATTATTCTGTTTATTTACTCATAAATCTATAAAAAAATTAAATTAGATTAAGCTAAAATATATATGTAATCATAATAATTATTTACAAGTTTACTAATATAGATGACATACAAGCACTTACAAGTATCCCTAGAATGTTTTTTTTTTGTGTGAAATAACTCAAAACACTCATCTGGGTGGTCCGAGAAATCCCGTAATACGCGCGGCGCAGCAGCACACAATGGCCGCTCGGTTGCCATGGCGACGGTGCGTGAAGGTCACGATGACAAAAAACGTTGTCATCCTGTCTGTTGTCTTCAAAATTACCTCAATAACCATTTACGTACACGTTAGTATAGTTTTATCACTTAAATTTAAATATTTATCTCAAAATATTCAAATGCGAGAAATACCGTAATACGCGTTTTACGTAAATATAACGTTGCGAGAAATCCCGTAATACGCGTGGAAAGGGTTAAGGACTCAACGCTCTGTCCAAAACATAAAGAAGATAGAAGAATCAGACAATAAAAATAAAGAGATATGGAGAACCATAAATGAGGAAAGAGGACAAACAAGCCATGACCAAGCCCCATTTTGCCTATTCCAAAATAACAAAATTGTCACCGATCCCCTAAACATATTAAACGACTTCTTTATAAACCCTATAGACGAAGAAACCCATAAAATTGCCAGAAAAAATTCTCACTATGAGCAGGAAAACATCACAGATACCCTACCATGTCTCACAAATTTCAAAACAATTACAAAAACTGAATTGATAAAACTGTTTACTCACATCAAATCTAACAACGCAGCAGGATACGATGAGATTACAGGAAAGCTACTTAAACACTGTAAGGAAGAGATCATGAAACCTCTACTAGACATTATAAACGCCTCTATAACTGAAAGCAAAATTCCTCTAAATCTAAAAACATCAAAAATCCATCCAATATTCAAAAAAGAAGATAGACACGACCCTGGAAACTATAGACCTATTTCTAATTTACCAACAATATCTAAACTACCTGAAAGAACAATATACAACCAAATTATAAATCACTTAGAAACAAATAATCTACTTACACCTTGCCAACATGGCTTCCGAAAGAAACACGGAACAAATACTGCAATTGCTGAACACTGAAGACATAGCTACAATATGGGATGACATGAAGAACGCCTCAGGAATCTTTCTTGACCTTCAGAAGGCATTTGATTCCCTGGATTGGATTACACTCATGCAAAAACTAAGGAAACTCAGTATTAAGGGCAACGCAATAAAATTTATTAAAAACTACCTAGACCACAGATATCAATATGTAGAAATGGATCATTTAACTAACAACACAATAGTAAAAACCCGATCATCACTCAAGCTAACAACTAAAGGTATTCCTCAAGGATCAATAATTAGGCCCACTATTCTTTCTGATTTTCATTAATGATCTACCAGAGCGACTATTAAAAGGACACCAGTACATCTTATTCGCAGACGACACAACCATTATAATACCAACGGCAAAAAACGAAAATAACTTACAACCAGTTACTGAAGCAATAAACAATGTCACAACAGTATGCAATAACCTCAAACTAAAATTAAACACTAAAAAAACAACTCATATAAATTCTACACCATGCAATAACTATCAAAGCGAAGACGACTGGACAGATTTAAACATTGAAACAAAAGACAACACCAAATTCTTAGGAATAATTGTGGACAAACATTTATCCTGGCAACAACACATAGATTACCTATGCAAGAAACTAGCTTCAGCACACTGTGCAATTAGACGAATACGAACGATAACAAACAAAGAAACTTCTGTAATAGCCTATCACTCGCTCTTCGCTTCCCATCTCCGCTATGGTATCGCCGCATGGGGATCAACATCAGCCACAAACATGGTAAAAATACTAATCTTACAAAAAAATACACTACGAACAATCTGCAGAAGACATCACCTAGAACACTGTAAACCACTCTTTGTCCAACTAAAAATCCTAACCGTCTTTTCGCAGTATATCCTAGAAACCATCATCCTAGCTAAAGAATCCAGTCCCTCACTTAGATCAGAATATCACAACTACAACACACGACATAAAAATAATATAGACTTGCCACAACACAGACTAAAAAAATATAGTAACACCCCAACATACACAGAATCTAAATACTTAAATCTCCTACCAAATAAAATTTCAAACTTTGCAAACCACAACATTTTTCTTAAAACTCTTAAACAGTATCTCATCAACAGGCCTTACTGTTCAATATCAGAATTCATTGAAGAACACACATACACAGTTTAGGCTGATACACAAGTGTGGCAAAGAAATCTCAGTACAATGAGGAAGAAAAGAAAAAAGAAATTTGACGACTCCCCAGTCTGAGGATTGCGGTGAAGAAAGAAGAGGTAAAGGTAAAGACTCCAGTGTTTACAGCACATTTTTGGTGAATTTACAAACAAATCAGTTACCATGTGGTAACAAATTTTTAGGTTTGTGTACTGTGTATAACTATTTTAGAATAAACTATTTTTCATATATTATATGAGACCTATATATTTTCTGAAAATATCTTGTATAAAATTTTTAATGTTTTACTATCTTGAAACTGTAAACTAACATACACAATTTAAAATCAATATCAGTAATCAAACAACATAACATCATTTCCTAGGCATAACTCCCCTTTTTGTATTTTTCTAACCTTATCTCTGAAATGCAGTTTGTGCCACCAAACAAAATTGGAAAATTTTACTTAAAATGGGTCTAGAATTGGCTGTATTTTCACAAGATATGCTTTTTATTCCACGGAAATCACATATTTTAACGAAAAATATAAAAAAAACCAATGTTACAACTTTTAGTATTTCTGTCATATTTCCGTTAATTTAAATGGTATTTTAATCCTATTTTTGTTATTTTGGTGTTTTTTTTGTGTGCTAAATATGAATTTGAAAACTATTTTGGTCTATAACAATTATTTTTCGAGATATACCGGAAAAACTACTTTTGTAGCGAATCACGATTAGCGGCTATTACACGATCAATATATACATCAACTATTAATCACGAAAACCAAATTCACCTACATTCCCACTGGAGTGACGGCCGACAGGCCGACAAGGAGGCCCAACACTCGAATTTAACACAAATTACAAAGTTTTATTGAGTAAATAGACAACTAGGATAAGTTATGTTATGTTTGGTTAATTCAGCAAAAATGCATTTTCGGGCTGAACAAATAATTTTACTGCAAAACCAATGATATATTTGTGTTCAGCATTAAAAAAAACACGTTGATTTAAAAAAAATTGTCAAAATGTAACGATTTTTAAAAACGTTTAAGTTGGTTTTTTCACTATCAGATAAATACAAGTTTTCCGCAGATGAAATTAACCTCCTCAAGAGATATAAACTTATATTTCACCACTTTTTCAACAAAAATTCATATTTTCAAAGGTGGTAGATAAACTAATAAGTTTTTAGGTTTGTGTACTGAGTGTAATTATTTAAAAATAAACTATTTGTTTTGTTCATATATTATTTAAGACCTGTATATTTTCTGGAAATATCTTGCGTACAATTTTAAAGGTAATTATGCACTTTCTTGCCACCTTTGTAAATACGATTTCATGTTGAAAAAGTGGTGAAATATGAGTTTATATCTCTTGAGTAGTTTGATTTCATTCGCGAAAAACTCGTTTTTTACCGAAAAATCATAAAACTAGTTTTTTACCTGATAATGAAAAAACAAACTTTTAAAAATCGTTACTTTTTAACAACTTTTTTTTCATTTCTCGTGTTTTATTATGCTGAACACAAATATATAACTGGTTTTGGAGTGAAATTATTTTTTCAGCTCGAAAAATGCATTTTTTACTGACATAACCAAACTTAACCCATTCACCTACTATTTTTTAACCAACAAATAGGGTCCAAAAAATCCATTTTTTTTTTTTAGTTTTTGGTTAAAGGTTTTTTTTTTTTAACTTGTAAATGACTATTCTAATAATTTTATATCCCCTTAATCACTCATAATAGCTAAATAATAAAATAACTTGGCTAAAATAAATTGGGTTTCTAACTACTGTCCTAATCTCCCTAAGGCAACTAATTCAATTATGTTTTGCACATTATCATTACTAGGAGTAGTAGGCCTATCTTGGTTTACTATATTTATCACTTCATCGTCCGATGTATCACTAATAGTATCAATATTAGGCGTAGGCCTACCTTGAACAATGTTATTTACCGTAGCAGTTGTAGGCCTGTTGTCAGTGACAGTATGTTCCTCATCGGAATATTCATCGTCAGTTGATAATAACTGTTCTCTTGTTATACGGTCACAAGCCCAATATCTTCATCACTCAATAAAGTATCATCTAAATCACCAATATACTGTTCTATTTCACAACGCACGATCGGCCACGATTGTTTACAAACAACTACACTGGTAGTGGTTTGGCTTGTCACACTAACAGGTGACGTCACTAACAGCTGACTTCTAACGTTCTCCACAGCCCATAAAATAAAAGAAACAACAAGATAAACTCAGTACGGAACCATAGGAACGAAACAGACTGATTAGTGCTGCTACCTGTTACGAAACAAACGTACTATTACAGTCGCGGAACTGTTCCGTCATTGTATAGCTGGGCCCCTTATCGGCGGCGCGGAATGGTTCCGTCAAAGTAGGGGAATGGGTTAACCTAATTGTCTATTTTCTCAACAAAATTCGTAATTTGCGTTAAATTTGAGTGTTTGGCCTTCGTGACGGCCTGTTGGCCGTCACTCCAGCGGGAATATAGGTGAACTCGGTTTTTGTAATTAATAGTTGTTGTATATAATGATCATGCAATGGCTGCTAATTGCGATTCCCCGCGATAGTAGTTTTTCCATTATATCTCGAGAAATATTTGTAATAGACCAAAATAGTTTCCAAATTTGTATTCAACGCAAAAAAACATCAAAATAAAAAAATATGATTAAATACCATTTAAATTAACGGAAATATGACAAAAATACTATAAGTTGGGACATTGGTTTTTTTCGAATTTTCGGTTAAATACGTTATTTCCGCGGAATAAAAAGCATATCTCGTGAAAATGCAGCCAATTCTATACCCATTTCAAGCAAAATGTTCCAAATTTGTTTGGTAGCAAGAAACTGCATAAATACCATTTTTTGTTTTAGCTATCTTGAAATTGTACACCAACATACATAATTTAAAATTGATATCAGTAATTAAACAATATAACATCATTTCCTAGGCATAACTCCCCTTTTTCTAACCTTATCTCTGAAATAAAAGTTGCTACATGAAAAACATATACCTACCTCATTTTTTGGGTTCTATAATTAGTATGTTTCATCGAGAACAAAATTATTTCAAACATGAGTAAGTTTATGACATTTTAATATTTATCATGCATTTTAGAAAAAATTTTCAAATTGGCTGAAATCCCTCTGGCAATTTGGATAAAAGTAAAGTAGTAGCTAGGCAGATTTAGGGTTAATGAATCTTTTGTTTGTAAAAGGTATTCTAAAAAAGAACTAAGCCTAATCTAGGTAAAATAAAAAAATTACTATGTTACAAATAGAATATATCTATACAATAAGAAATATAACCTGACAATTCCACCAAAGTGCTCCTATGAAATTTGAATAGTGCCCAAACTGGAATGTAATTACTTCATTTCCAGTATATGCCATTGTAGATTATAAAGATGAAATAATCATTCTCTTCACTCATCAACTACCTCAGCAATTCAGGCTAAACAAAAAATACATTCAAATATTTAAATGAATACAAATAAATATTCATTAACTATGATAATAAGACAGTTCCGCCCACAGCAACGACCAATTATCTATTGTTCCACCTCCCCAGTCCCCACTCTCAAATAGACGTTAGGAGTCCTACCAAATAAATGAAATTGAACTGGCGAAGTCGCTGGTGGGGGAAGATGCGCGCGCATTCCCCCTCAAAGTAGTTGTCTTCTGCTAAGAGAAGGTTTAACCATTGATTTTATAGGTTTATATAATCAATGGTTTAACCAATAAAACCAATTTGTTATCATCTGGTTGTTTGTTTCAAGATACAAGAAAACAATTGACAAGAATTAATATAATAATAATGAACATGTGATAATATTAAAAACAAAATACTTTTCTATATGAAAAATAGGCTAAATTAATGACAATAGTGAACTAAATCTAAAATTAGGATAAGAGTATAAATTAAGCATTATCAATTTGTAATAGGCCTACATAAAAAGTCAGTATAATTTTTACAACATACTGGTTGTATTTAACCAATCAACATGAACTCCCATACTAAATGATAATAATTAATTATACATTTTTATAGAAATACAAAAATCATCCCAGAGTTGTGTCAACTAAGAAGCATACAGCTACAAATCATACAAATGCATTATCCTCTGAAGAGAGGAATGTGATTATTTTTAATTTGCTTCATCCTAAAGGTAAATAAATAACTATATTTAATATTTTATGTTGTAACTACGGCATAAAATGTATTATTTGATATATGCAGCGATGGTAAATTTATTTTATGATTTTTACACCACTTTGGTTCACAGCTAATTTGTGTAAATTTTTGCTTTTGAATTTGTTGTTACGGTGACTTTGTACAATATATAATGTTATATACACTAAATAAATAAATAATAAAATGTTATTGTCAGAAAGCCTTACATAGCATTAGATGTCAAAAATGTTCATTACTTATTTATATTTTACAATATACTAGATTAATAATTACATTTCAGGTTCCATACAAAGCCTGCTGAGCTATACAAATATTTAAACATACAAACAAAAATTGCAACAATGATTCATAATTAACAAAATACATGCTTTTTGATATAATAATTATACATTTTTATAGAAATACAGAAATCATCCATTTACCATGACTATTCTTAATTCTAAACTTTTATAGTAATATATATGCACATAATATCCACCCTACATTAATATCAGTAATATGAAAATTCTATATTCAGTAATTCTATACAAAGGCTACTATACACATTTTAATCCAACAACAAAATTGTGACAGTAATTACTATTTAACTAAATACCTACATTTGGTAAAATAGAATGCAACAAAATATTTATTATAAACAACAAAAAATTTGAAAACAATCAAATATATATGCACAAAACAAAATTTATTGTCAAAGCTCCTGGTAAATGCACTAGTACAGTTAAATAGTACAGCCTTTTGGTCAGAAAAAAATGAAATCTTTTACCCTAGTGAAAAGAGTGAACTAATTTGTAAACACATTATCTAAACATACAAGTGTGAAATTTAACGAACTCACAAAACTACTTGGAAGTATATGTGTTCGCCACAGCCCCACTAAGCGTGTCGGAGTATCACCATTCCCTAAGTGGTTCTCTAAGGACCTGATCCACTTGGTGATTCAAAAGAAGAGCGCCCATAGACAGTACAAGTCCTCACTATGCCCAAGAGACTACTACATGTTTGCTGCTTTAAGACGCCAATGCAAGGAACTCACTCGGTCTTGTCACCTGGAATATCTCCGTCATGTTGAAGGCTCTATACCCTCTAATCCCCGCAGTTTCTGGAGCTTTGTAAAATCTTCTAGCAGATCGACAGGTATTCCGTCTTCTATGAAATTCGGTGGAACCACTTCGGTAGACTCTGATGATTCTGCAAGATTGTTCTCTGAGTACTTTGCCTCAGTCTTTACTCAATCTACGCCAACATCGTACTCCTTTGCGCCCGTTAATCAGTCTATACTGGGTCATATAACCGTCTCTCCAGCTGAAGTAATAGAAGCCCTCGAACATCTTGATCCAAGTAAGGGCGCAGGACCAGACAACATTCCTCCTTCTTTCCTCAGCTATTGTCGACTCTTTCTGGCAGTACCTTTGTCTGTGCTCTTCAATGAATCTTTGAGTAAGGGGGAATTCCCAGACGCTCTCAAGGATGGACATGTTGTTCCAATTCTGAAGAAGGGAGATCCTTCCATCGTTGAAAATTACAGGCCCATAACCATTCTATCATCGGTGGGGAAATTATTTGAGGGCCTGGTTCTCTCCAGACTTAAGCCGCTATATAGGGAAATCATTAATCCATACCAACACGGCTTCACATCAGGGAAGTCAACTGTATCTAATCTCTTACAATTTAACGAGTCAATCATATCATCTTTCGCCAGAGGTAGACAAGTTGACGTCGCCTTCCTGGATTTTGCAAAGGCATTCGACCGGGTGGATCACTTCATTCTATGCTCTAAACTCAAATCCTACGGTATCGTAGACCCACTTCTCAGCTGGCTTAGAGACTACTTAACTAATCGCCGCCTGAGGGTGAAGCTCCCCGGTGCAGTATCTCAAGATTTCCTCCAAACTTCCGGAATGCCACAGGGCTCCCTTCTCAGTCCATACCTATTCAACATCTTCATAAATGACATTGTGGAATCTCTTGAGGTCGACGTCCTAATGTTCGCAGACGACTTAAAAATGTTCACTGAGGTCTCCTCCCTCGACTGCTCGGCTCGTCTTCAGCGCAGCCTTGAAGCCTTACTCCAGTGGTGCACTTCTAACAACATGTCACTCAACTTATCTAAGTGCAGCATAATGACTTTCCACCGATCCCGAAATCATCTGAACTTTAACTATAGCTTAAGTGGGCAGCCTCTAGCAAGAGTGGCTTCAATCAAGGACCTGGGCGTGGTTTTCTCCTACAACCTATCTTTCGATGGCCACATTGACTACCTATGCAGTAAAGCCAACAAGACCTTGGGTTTTATAACAAGATCTACTCGTGGTATCCACAGCCCTGCAGCACTGAGAACCTTATATTGCTCGCTTGTTCGGCAGGTTTTGGAATATGCAAGCCCCGTATGGGCTCCTTATCAGGCTGGTCAGAAGAATAGACTTCAATCTGTCCAAAGGAGGTTTCTGCGCCTGGTTGGGGTAAGACAAGGAATGATCTACAGCGAAGTCCCCATTGGAGCCCTGCAATCCGAATTGAACCTCCAGAATCTTGAACTAAGACGCTTTGTTTTTGACATCATCTTCCTCCACAAACTCTTGGTTGGAGGTGTAAACTCCCCTGATCTTCTGGGCCAGGTGGACCTTCGCGTCCCAAGTAGAACGAGATCCACGGAACTCTTCAGTAGACGTCACTATGCGAGACAGTACGAGTTCCACAGCCCTCTGGCAAGGATGCTGCGTGGAGGAAACTCTGTTTGCAGCCAGGTCGACTTTTTCTTCGACAGCGCTGGATCTATAAAAAGGAAACTGTTGAACCTTGAACTTTCCACTGTGTAAGGCAATATACTCAATTTGGTGACCCTACATTGATCTGTTGTGTCTGATAAGTCTATTTATACCTAGTTATTGTACCTTTTGTGTTATTTGTGCCTGGTTACTGTACATATTAATTGTTAGTTACTTATTCGTTGATCTATTTATTGTATTTGTAACTATTGAACTATTTATTTATTTATCGAATCTATCTACTACTAAGTTATATACATTCTTTATATTGTTATCTGTCGATTTCACGTAGCAAATGGTTTAAAGCAATAATTTACTTGACGCCTAGTATAGTTTATGTAGCTATTAAGTACCTTAAGTTTTGAATAAATTGTATGTCTCTGTAAATTTGTAAAAAAAAAAAAATGGCTTAGCCGTTGGAAGGCAATAAAATAAAATAAAATAAAATACTGTCCCTCGAGTAGGTAGGAAATTTGTATTCTTCAAGTTAAACTGTCTTAACAAATTTTTTAGTGCTCTTACAGTATACTTGTCAGCTGTCATATCAAACTGTCTTTAATGTAAACAGAAACCCCACCTCTTATGTGTTGTTTCCTCATGAAGCTACTGATTAAAGTGAACTTTTCAATAGAAGCAAACGGGACCTCATATTCAGTTCACCAATCAATGTTCACTCAAACAAATGATGTCACAACAAATAAATAAAATAAAAAACAGTTTTCTAAAGCAGTCTTTCAGAGCTAGTTCCTTGTGTTTAATGCCCTGAACATTTAAATAACATATTTTGTAAATTATGGTTCTTATTAGTAGACAGAGCTAAATCAGTGCTGCTGAGATTAGGCCTATTGTGACTTAAGAGTTGATTTGAGATGATGATACCCCCATCATTTTTATTAGGCCTAGTTGATTACATCTTGTAAGTGTTCATACAACTGTATAGCACCATGAAAATAACTAGTACTAAACAGTGTTCAACCCAGCATTTGAGGATTAGTAATCTATTTGTTTTAATATCATTAGGCTATGTAGATATATAAAATACAGTCCTTCAGCAGTTTTATTATTGTTTGGTAGCACTGTAGTAAAGTCTACCTGATTTTTTTATGGTAAACTTTTGTTATTTAATACAAATTAATAATTATTTCTTTATCAAATACACAATACTTACAAATTATCACTTTATTTTAACACCAAATCCTACTTTTAGACACAAAAAATAAACTTTTTAAGCAAATTCAATATATTTTTAGTAGGGTGCTTATATCATAATGAATAAGCATTCAGAATGCTTATTTTTTATTGATGTGTATATTGTATTTTTCATATTGAAAAAATAAAACCAAAACTAACTGTACATACTTGTAAATTATATGAAATTTACATTGCGCTTAAGACACAACAAAGTAAATTTCCACTTGCGCAAAAGGCCACTAAAACAATAACTTGAACTAAGTGTGATCGAATATTTATTCTTCAGCCAGCACCAGCTAGCGGACGACGCTCCAATGCTGGACCACACAATATCTCACAATTAAATCAGCTGTTCCAAATAACAGAATGAGGGGGAATGTGCGCGCATCTTCCCCCACCAGCAACTTCGCCAGCTCAATTTTATTTATTGTTTGGTAGGACTTCTAACGTCTAGTCCACTCTCACTCGTCTCACTCTATTCCTACGTCCAGCACAGGGCCTGATTAAGGATTTAGGCGCCCGTAGGCTATCTTGGGCTTGGCGCCCCTCTCGCACCACCGAGCTTCTCTCTTTTGATTCAATAATTAAAAGGGCTTAGAGGTGCAGCGGCCATTTAAAATTTTGTCATATAAAACAAAATACGTCAATTAAAAGACCAATTTACTCTCTTAGGAAGAAAGAAAAGCTCGGAAATAAAATATATATTTTTTCAAAGGTCTTAATAATGCGCTGTACTATATACAAATTGTAATGTATTGTCCTGACTACAAACTCAATGGTTAAAATAACTACGTTTGTTAATATTTCTAAAACAAAAAAACAGTAAGATTATTAAACGTATAAACTGCAAACTTGCAAAGGATGCTGAACATTGATTTTATCATGTAAGATGGTCTATTGTTGTCTAGGTAATATTATTTTATCTTTTAAAAAGAAGTATGGTTTCTAATTATTTAACATTGGTCTTTTACGACAAACATAAATATATCACAGTTATATTACAGTAGACGTTTACATGAATTTGTATACATATGTTATGAACGTGTTAAAACTATGTGCATTTTATCACGTAAGTATAAACGGATGATAATGGGTACTTAAATGGTTTTCCATGTTACTGAGCAAACTGAATAGCTACGTATTTAAATTACTTTTTCAGTCATTCTGGATGAGCTCTTATAAGATATTTGTTAATTTTAAATTGTAGGAAAACTCAAACAATCCAAATCCAATAAATAAAGTTATTTATTGTATACGTATGGTTTGAGTTTCTCTACTTTTTCTACTTTAAATCACTGAAAAGGATTTCAAATGAATTAATGTACACTGTTATTAACTTTCTCTTATTTATTCAAGTAAAAATGTTACATAGGATTATAGGAATGACATTATTGATATAATACTTTGTGATTAATCATTTAATTACAATACCTAACAATGAGCTAGAAGATAAAAAAAAAAGTTTAATTACAATTAACAAAACAGTTTAGTTACTTGTGACGATTTATTTATTTCTTACTTAAAGTCTTTTTTCCGTGCTTTTGATGAGGCGAACGCATTAATCAAGTCATCAATTGGAACGAGCTGCACGTAGTCACTTTCAATGAATAAGAGAGCGAGTGCCTGTAGTTTTTCTTGCCGTAGAGTTGACCTCAAAAAATTCTTCACTCGAGTAAGAGCAGAAAAGGACCTTTCTCCGCTGCAATTAGTTACCGCCATGCTTAAGAAGATCCTCAATGCAACTTCCACGTTAGGAAAAAGAGACTCAAGTTTTAAAGTTTTTAAATGTTTCAGTAGCCTGTAGGCTTTAGTACCTGGTGGTTTCATTTTTTTCTCTTTCGCCAATTTGTCTGCCAATACATTTTCCTCTTCATAGAATGTGTTGCTGTCTTTTAAAAATCTCTGAAAATACAAACACTCATCTGGAAATGATTCGTCTAAGTCTGTTGAATACTCATTCATTAACTTTTTTAAGTTAATGAATGAGTATTCAAATAAAAAAGGCAATGAATACATTCATTGCCTTTTCCTTCAAAATTGTGCTATCAGTTTGATTCAAATTCCACAAATAGTTGAATGAGTCTCGCAGTGTGATATAAATCGATTTTCTCATTGTTAGATGTCCTAGGAGTGTATTAATAGCTTTGAAGTAACAATTTATCACGAATGATTTTCGTCCATCAAACTCTGTGTGCCCCTCTTTGCTTTCCCCAAAAGGCATTTTTTTGTTTCTTTTTCCTTTTTTTATCTTGTTTGTATTCTTGAGAATTGCACATTAACGATGCCTTACTTTCAAAAATGGAAAATTGTTCCTCGTTTCTTAATGAACTCAGAGAAGACTCTAACAGCTCGTACAAAAGTGCCGTCTGATCTAAGTCTCCATCTTCATACTGAAGTTGTAAACTGACATCTTGAAACTTAGTAAGTATTTCATTCCAAAAGCAAATCATGATGGTTATCTCTAATGACTGAAGCTTCTCTATCAGCTGTTTGGCTTCAAGTCGAACTTCCTTTTTATCTTCTTCGTTCGAACTGATGTCTTGTAAAGCTGCGACTATTTGTTGATAGCACTTGTGCATAGCTTTACTGGCGTCTGCTCTTGCACTCCAGCGAGTTTTTGAAAGGCTTTTAACTGTCAAAGAGTGTTTATCATAATGAGACAAGAGAGTATCCCATCTTTGTGTAGAAGAATGAAAAAAGTTGTAAATTTGCTGTTCAAGGGCAAAATACTCAACAGAAATAGCGCTACTCTCAGCAGCAGCCGAACCTACTAGCTGTAGAGAATGAGCTGCACAAGGAATGTAGTGAGCAAGTGGGTTTTGCTCTTTAATTCTGTTTTGTAGCCCTTTGTAGCACCCTGACATATTACTTGCGTTGTCGTAGCTTTGTCCTCTGCAGTCACTGATATTTAAGTTCAAACTTTCAAGGGTATTCATTACGGCCTTCTCCATGTCTTCTCCTTTATGGCCACTATTTGGGATGAAAGTTATGAATCGTTCATTAGGTGACCCGTCAAATGCTACAAAACGAATGACAAATGTCAACTGATCTACGTTGGAAACATCGGGAGTAGAGTCGACAATGATTGAAAAGTACTTAGCATTCTTGATATCTAACACAATTTTGTTTTTCACATGGTCTGCTAAAAGTACAATAAACTCGTTCACTATCGTAGAAGATAAGTATGAGGGCACTCCCTTGCCTTTATTTCCAAAACGAGCCACATGGTCAGCCATAAAAGGATCAAACCTGCAGAGAAGCTCGATACAACCTAGAAAATTCCCATTACTGGTTGATCCCAAAGTTTCATTTTCACCATGAAATGGAAGCACTCGAGAAGTTAAATACTTAACTACTTCAACAACCCTTATCAAAACACTTCTCCAGTACTTCACTTCTACTTGATGCTGCTCATGCAGCTTTGAATCAATTCTCTTAGATACATTCATTCGGGTTAAATATTTGTTCATACATTCCCTGTGTTCTAGACTTTTATCGTGTTCTTGGATTTTATGAGAATTTTTCCAATCATTAAAACCACAGTTTGCCAAAGCAGTTTTTCCCCCATAAAGCTTGCAAGGAGCACAAAATACATAACCTGTCGATTTTGAATAAATAAGGTGAGTTCTCTTCACTACCTCGCCATTTACAAGTTTTTTGAAAAAACAAGCTTTATTCAAATACCGGTTTTGACCAGAATATTGTCTCATAGATTTGGAAAAATCCCCATCGTCATTTTGGTTAATACTGTGCAGCGCAAAGTATTCGCGCAATTCCTCGTTTACTTCCCACAAAGCAGGATCATCAAGATTTTGTGGATCTTTTACCTCTATATTTGTTGATGATGAATTCTGTAATTGCTGTCCAAAATCTGCAATAGGTTCGCTTGATGAAGGTACGGGGACGAAGGCAGGTGCAGTTTCCGGTGCTAGCAGTATGGTGTCTGACTCATCCGTGACACTGGTGGTCGGAGTCGCCTCCACTACTTCGTTCTCCTCACTACACTCAACGATGGGTTCACTTCTAGTAGCAACCGGTATTATTTCAGAAGAGCTAAGAGTTTTAGGCTTATTAAAAAATGCCTCTAGTTTATGAATTTTATTTACGAGAGCACTTTCGCGTTCATTACGCTCCCGAGCCCTTTTACGATAATCAGAACCACTTGGCTTTTTACTCATGGTGTTAGTGTAGCCTAGCCTGCAATCTTTGGAACAGGAAAACCAGTTAGAAGTTTCAAATAGTACAAACACTATACTACTCTCTCAGTTTCCAAGTGTGTATACTTAACTAGCGACGACACCAATTTATACCAACAAACCATAATTATTAAAACAAACAAACAATGCGGACTTAGTGGACATACAGATACACTGACTGACCTGACTAGGCTAGTGACTGCAGTTAGTTGCTATACAATCTTTCAGAGCGTCAGTGTTGCAAACTGCGCATGGTAGCCTACATGGCGGCGCCCGTCCCGCGGAACAAAATTTCCCTTTTAGTTTCCTACCATTACGTTACGATAATTCATTTCATTTCGATGGTTATAGCTAGGCTAGACGCTATTTATTAATGACATCTTCCACTTAATATTTTTTTTCTATTGGTAGTTTGTAGTCAGTCTAAGCTGGAAATCATATATTTTTGTTATAACAAGCACTTCATCTTAAATTCCGAAGCGCCCCCCAAAATGCATTGGCGACCTCGCGCCCTAGGCTGTAGCCTACTTAGCCTACTGGTTAATCGGGGCCTGGTCCAGCATAATCTGAATCTGATCTGGATCTGATAAGTGAGTGATTTCATTTGAAGATGATTTAATAAGAATAAGGATATTTTATTGCAATCAACAATGCATGTTATAGCAAACGTATTAAATCTATAATAAGATGACCCAAAACTACAACACCATGCAAGATGCAGTATTAGTCTCATTATTACTAAAAGAGATAATTAAAAAAGCTACTAACACACTCTGAAGATAGCTCAAAAAACTCACTAATGGAGTACAGTGGATTGGTCAGTAACAATCTTTTCAATTTACTTTTAAATTTTGAATTTTGCATATGATGGACCGAGTAGGGCAGCTTATTAAAAAGCTTCATGCACAGTCTGTCAGAATTAATTTGACATTTCTTTAGTCTTGTAAAAGGTATGTCAATCATTTGTTTGTGACGTGTGTTGTATTGATGTACATCACTCCTGCAATCAATATACTCCAATGAGAGCTTTAACTTATACAGAGATACAGCCTCTAATAACAGGCCTGTAAATGACTCCTTTTTGACAATATCCTACATCACTTTAGATTTTTATGGAGTTATCAATAGCATTACCATTATTCTTAATCTAGTTCCCTTAACTAAACATAATAAAGCTTTTTTTAATCCTATACGGTTTCTTTAAATTATTATAACCAAAACTTAAAGAGTAATCATAAAAACATTCACACTTAGCCTTTAATATGTCAATCTCCTTACATTTAACTCTAGTTTGTTTGGGTTTGGTTAGTTTCTCTGTTACCTGTTTGAAAGGAAAAGCTCTACCACACAAAACTATTAGCTGAGACATAAAAAAGTTAACTTTTCCATAAAGATTGTCAAGAGATTTCTACATAAGATTCCAATTAATCTGTGATAGCTTTTGAAAAGTTGAGGAGCTACAATGTTCTTAAAAGTTGAGTTTGCCAGTTAAATGTTTTTGTTGACAATCGAAGAATCCATTAAATCATGGCGCTGAGGCACATTTACAAAAATTACATTGGTGTTTTCCAATTTTTCCATCGCAGACTCTAAGGAAGAAGCAGCTTGCATGGATTCATTTGAGTATACGTCTGGTTCCTCCTATTATGACCACTGTGTCTTTCGAGGATAACTTTTCTTCTCCAGAATAGACTCTGTCTTCTAATTGAACAACGCTCCTGGTTTTGGCACTGGGTTTGACCTGCCCTTCTATATCAGATTCCCAATTCAAATTTTCTTTTATTATCCTGAATTAACCACGTCCAAAACTATCAGAGAATAGTTTAACACGATGCTGTCCCTTAGACATAGGTTTAGTGCGTTTTAGCATTGATTTTATACACAAATATATTTCCCATCCAATGTTAAATTTTGAGTCTCAAAATATCAGCTGTTTTTGTGGTCCATTGTGGAGCGCTAGTGTAGTCCCATGTAAATGTAATGCGGTTTAAACCAGCTGTGGTTGCGGGCCACACAAACTAACAAAATTACTGGCACAAATATTCCTATTGGATGGTTTATCTATGTAGGTTTATATAATCAATGGTTTTAGTATCTCTAGGCTTCTTAACTCCATAGGCCTATGACTATGAGCCTCTTCCACAGAACGGTTAATATCTTCACTCTCATTTATGCCTTCATCAAGTACACTGAAACTGTTTGTTAAGAGAGGATAATCAACAATGCTGTAGCCGCAAACTTTCTTAGAGGAACAGATTCCCATCTACGATTTCAAGAGGGTTGCATGTCATCTACAGGCCCACATTTTAGGTTATGTAGTACTGTACGTTGGTTGGCTACAGTACCAGTTTGAGCGGTATTTCTGTTATTGCTGCTTTGTCCATATTGTTTTTGCTGTTGAACTTACATAACCTCCGCCATCGTTGGTGTCAAACAAACAACAAACTAAAAGCTAGCATGCTCTGGAGCTGACTTAAGAAAAAGCTAGCAGTTGCTAGCTTTAGAACTAAGAAGTTTGTCTTTATTCACTCAGTTTAGTAAGCAATTGCTAGGTTTCCGGAAAAACCTAGCTACTCCTATCCCCAAGCAAATGCTAGCGTTTTATTCACTTAAAACCAAGCAGTTGCTTAGAAATTTTGAAGACCTAGTAAGTACTAGGATTTATTCACTTCACCCATTGCCTCTTGTGCGTACGAAACATGCATTGAAGCAATAGTTTTGTACGTGAGGTTAATGCACTAAAATGTAGTTTATTGCAGTGTAGACCAATGGAAGTTTAGTGTTTATTTGCAGCATAATAGCAAATAGCATAGACATTCTATTATACCAGAAGGTCTATGATAATAGTATCTTTAAATGTGAAAAATAACAATGCTATTAGATTATTTTTTTTATAATTAACGTACTAATTAAGGATATAATTATTCTTATTTTGAATTTTTTAATTCAACCCCACATACCACAACTTATTTCGAGTAGATAAATGTATTTAATTTGTACATTCGGTAGACTATTTTAAATAGTGACAACAACACATGAGTGTATTTTTGGTCATGACAAGAGTTAGTACATACATTTAAAATAAACAAATCATTTACAATTCGATATATCGGTTACCCGATATTGATAATTTTCTTTCCATATGTAGATTTAAATTTAACCATGCAAATGTAAATAGCAGACGTTTCCTATCACACAGCTTGGTTTGACTCGGTCTCGTACTCGATAGATGAAGTCAATACCACCAAGTTCGAGTCCACACATTACGTTTGACTGTATGCTATAGCATCGTACCCGTCCAGGTCCACTCATTCTGACTCGAGTTTGGTGTGAACTGACTCAAGAACATACGAGTACTTGCTGGACTGGAGTCCAGCGAGTATTTTGTACTCGCCTCGTCTCATCACTATCTCCTTTTATTGGGAAAGCCTGAAAGATGGCTGGCGAGAAGACAGCTCTCAAATTTTCCACCTCCACAGATCCGATATATTTTATAATCCCAGTCTTCCGACTTTATAACAAGCTAACATAAATTAAACAAAGTATATTACTAACACTATTGATGCTATAAATTTATAGTATGTCACTTATACAACTAATTAGGTGTCATGATTGATTCGAAATTTGAATTTGGCTCCCATATTAGCAACATCTGTTCTAGAGCCTCCAGATCCTTGAGATTTATCTTACGGACTGTTAAACATGGGATGAGGGCCGAAGTAGCAATACTAATGATTAAACACTTGATCTTCCACTGCTCGATTTCTTTTCTGTGGTCTGGCGTCCCATCCAACTTCAACACATCAACCAACTCCAATCGGTGCAGAGACGCTTTGTAAGATTCCTTGGTTGGCGTGCTGGATTCCACTAAATTGATATCCCAGTTGACGAGATGTCAGTGACACGTGGACTTCAGAGTCTGGAGTGTAGACGTCATATCTCAGATTTCTCCTTTCTGCACCGGCTTATAAACAATCGAATTGACTGCCCTGGTCTGCTGGAAAGAATTCTATTCCATGTACCAACAAGAACAAGACAGGAGCGTTTGTTTGAGTCTAGTCACGCTGCCAGAAACTATCTGCGGCACAGCCCTATTCCGAGGCTCATGCGACTCGGAAACCAGATCTGTCCTTCAGTTTTCTTCTCCTCCAGTCTCCAAGTTATTAAGCGTGCCGCTGCAGAAACCTGCAAGCAGAGTTAATCTAGATAGGTCTCAATGTTACAATTTATCATGTTTATTGTTTTTATATATTTTCCAGTTTATATTGTTATTATTTTTTTTGCTTTATTCTAGATTATTTTTGTTATATAGTTGGTAGTTTGGATCATTACTATATTATATTGTTGCATTTTATAGTTTATAGATTATTTCCAATTGTTGGTTAGAAAATTATTACTGCTTTGTTGGCTGGATCAATGTTACACTTATTATACTGCGTATTAGTATGTCAACTGCTTCTATGAACTTAATTGTACTGTTAATTACTTTCTGTTATGTTTCTAGTTATTACCTTTCTTGTTATGTTAACTTAGTTTTAATATTTATTAATTTTATTATATATATTTGTTGTTATTTATTTATTTGAATTCCCACGGTATAACCATTTTGCAAATTACATTACTTAAGATGACTAACAGTAGCAAATGCTCATAAAAATAATACTGTGAGAAAAATCTAATTCAACAACTAACCATGCGTATGACATAATAAATGAACAGGCATAACAAAGATAGAACTAAAACAATGTGAAACATAACAAAAGTGGTATCAATAACAATAGTGGAATAGTTAGTAATAATATAACAAGTAATAAAAAAATAATAATGCAACAACGACAACAATAATAGTGATAACAATAATAGACTAACTCAACAAAGATAACAATGGAATAATGGAGTAACTATTAATATAATACTGTGTAGGACTCGACAATCTCACTCTGACTCAAATGTCTCCAGCCTCACTGTCAACACAGCACGTCTCAAAGGTCCCAGTCGATTGCAGAAAAAGTCAACTCCACTGCAAACCTCGTTGCCAAGCCGAAGTATTCTTGGGACAGAGCTGAACTGCAGATTGTTGCGGTTTAAGTTGCTCAGCTAGAATAGGCGGCGCGACTTTGTGGCAGAAGGGAGGAGAAATGCAATTCGCTCCAAGAGAGAGGGCAGACTACCACAAAGTTGAGAATCTTGTAAAGAAAGACATCTGCAGCCTCCCTTCTAACGACCAGTGGATGTAGCCGGAGCAAGTTCAGATGCCTATCAGGCTCTCTCCAGACCAAATACCTATGGGATTTATTTTGCATGGACTGCAGTCTGTCAATGAGGCCCAGTTGGTAAGGGGACCAAACAACTGAAGCAATTCGAGCAGCTGGAGGACAAGGGACTTGTAGAGGAGTACAGGAGCATTAGAGCTAAGCCCGTGTCTAGCAGTTCTCATAATCAGCCCCATCATACTAGACGCTCGGTAACATAATTGGTCAATATGGAGGATGTATCCAAAGGATGAGTCGAGAACTATTCCAAGATCTTTGATGGACGTACAATCATCAAGAAGCTTGTCATCAAGGGAGTAGTTAAAACCAATTGTGGAGGTGGTTCTCTTGAATACCATTAGCTTGGTCTTGCTGGCATTAATGGACATCCTGTTGTACTGACACCATTTCGATACACAGTTAAGAGCTTGCTGAAGATTTTCGCAGACTGCGCTGGAGGATACTTCAAGAAAAAGTTTTATGTCGTCAGCAAACAGTAAGAAAGGAACTTTCTTAATGTCATTAATAAATATAGAAAACAAAATATATCGCAGTTTTGTTATGTTACCTATTTTTGCCTGTTTTTTTATGATTGCTACTCTTGTTAGTTATTAATTTCTTACATTGCCTTTGCTATTTAACTTAACGCTAGCCATCTAAAATTATTTTTGCATGTAAATTGGTGTAATACCGTTGGAATGTAAATAAATAAATAAGTGTTTTTATCCAGTTCCAGATATATCTTACCAGATCGGCCCTAAGACACCCGACGATTAACTCAGCAATAATAGAGTATATTGTGGCTTCATAACATCAAAGTTTTAGTTTGCCTAACCCAAAAGGCAAGAAAAAAAACTGTTACTTTGTGTTTCGTTTCAGATGTTTCAGTTTCAGTAGACGTTTCAGTTTCAGGGTTGAGCTGTTTTGTGATCTTATGATGTTGTGTGAGTAGAGTTTATTTCTATTTATGTGCGTGATTTTTTTAAATAGTTTAGTATAATATTGTTTCTTATTTACCGTTTTAACTAATTAATTTGATTCATTTACGTATTTTGATTTCTGTTATATATCAACGGTCTTCAATTTAAATGAACACAACATCATTAGTGTTAAAACCAGCAATCCTAACCTCATCGTTAGACCACAATTATGCCTCTACATTACCTCGAGTGACTACTACTGGGAACAACAATGGGAAGCACACGCTAGAAGACAACAACATTAATCCACCAAGTAAAAAGTTTGTAACTGATCCAATTAATTACGTAAAAGTTGACTCCATGGATTTAAGTAACACTGATCCCGATAACCTATCAATAAATGACTTTGAACCTGTAAAAAATAGAAAATCCAAATCGTCTTCATCTCGTATCCAGCCTCCCAATCAACATTACAAAACCGTTATCCAAAATAGGTTTGAACCTATATCTACTCCTAGCGACGACAATAACATTACTGCGTCTCCTAAATCCCAAAACATTCCACCCATCTTCCTTCATGACTCAAACAACTACCAAGCATTGATTGCAGACCTTGACAACGTCTTACAACATTATTATTACACTGTTAATAAAGGTACCTCTATTAACCTCCTCAGTGTTTTTTTAACAATTTTTTTCACCTATGTTATGGTCCATTGTACAGTATAGTGTACATGTAATTTCAGTAGTTAAAATTAAATAAATAAGGTATGCTGGTGTTGGTGAAGGCATTTGTACAGAATACTGCACATTGAGTTTTGTATTGGATAGTGCTGCCACCTGTTGTGGCCACAGCAAAACATCTCAACCAATCATATTCTCAGCCCATCTAATGCAGTCTGTTTCCATGTCAACAACATGTACTTTTCAAATTAAATTTTATAATAATTCAGAGTGAATTAAGGTTAGTTAAGTGCATATTTTGTTTGTTCAATGTATGTATTTGGTTTTAAATAGTTCACATCGTATATTTTTACCATATATTTTATTTGGCATTGATTTGAAAAGTGATGTACAGTATAATGTACAATTGCCTTTAGTGAGTGTTTTAGTTTTAGTTGTTTAGTGTATTAGTTTTAGGTTATGTGTGTTCTAACAAACACCCACAGAAATGTCTAAACATACTCTGAAAGCGTGTGATATCCTTGATTTGATTGAAAATGGGGATATTTCCGACATAGAAAATTTGTCAGACAGGGAAGAAGAGGTGGGTGAATTTGAACTGCCAGCAGATATTTTACACGTGGAAGATGGTGTCAATTTTGGTGATGATGTCATTTTTGAGGATAATTTGATGAATGATATTGAAGGTGATGGACAGTTTGATGAACAATTGGACAATATATTGGACATTGATCAAGCCATAACAACTGTTATAGCAAACAACCAGGAAGTGTTGCCAGAGCAAGAAATACAAAATGATGTTGTCCCTCCAGTTTTAGATAATGCTGATCAAAGAGGTATGTTATTCAACAATATTGTTACGAGTAAGAGAGAAATACAATGGAAAAATGAAATGTTTACTACAAGAGATCCCCCTGATTGGGACTTAGAGTTTTCAACAGAGTACACAATGCTACCATCTCCTTTGATATTTTTTCAAAAGTATGTACCAAAGAGCATACTTGAGACTGCTCGTGATTGCACAAATATGTATGCAATGCAAAATAATAAAACTAGTTTCAAAGATTGCACACTCTTGGAAATCGAAACAGCAATTGCGTTGCATATTGCGATGGGATCCCTAAATTTACCCCGTGTAAAAATGTACTGGGATTCGAGTCTAAACATCGGCTTGTTCAGAGTTGCACAAATGCCTTTGAAAAGGTTTTTCTCAATTAGGAACAACTTACATTTTGTAAATAACTTGGAGAGGACCAATAACAATGACATATTTTTCAAAGTTCGCCCTTTACTTGATTGCATAGCAAGTAGATGTAGGCAAATTCAAGTAGAACGGTACATGTCTGTTGATGAACAGATTATTCCTTTTACTGGGAAAAATTTATCTGTGAAACAATATGTAAAAGGAAAACCATGCCCATGGGGTATAAAAAATTTCATTCTAGCAGGAAAAAGTGGGATGATGTATGATTTTGTATTATACCAGGGACAAAATACTGAGTTGGACAAGGATTATGTCAGAGACTTTGGATTGGGAGCGACAGTGGTTTTGAAACTGGTTGAAAATTTGAAACCTGGAAATGTATTGTTTTTCGACAATTATTTCTCTTCTTACGCCTTACTTCAAATTTTAAAGAGTAAGATGATTTTTGCAGCTTGTACTGCAAGATTGAATAGATTTAGTAAACCACCTTTAACTTCTGATAAAATAATGATGAAGGAAAAGAGGGGATTCTGATGGTCTTGTCTGGAGGTGTGCCGACTGTAGTGTGAATAGAAGAAAAAGCATGCGGTTTGAATCGGAAGCCAGTGAAGGTAAATTAAGTTTAGATGACTTAGTGAAAGCAGTTTACGAAGTAAGGGACAGTCAGAAGTCGTATGAAAAGGGATTTAATGTGGCTTTTGAAAGTTTAAACAAAACCGTGGAAGAAAATACTCTAGTCATCAGACAACAGAATGAAAAAATGGATAAATACTGCGATATGATAGAGAAATTAACAATTGAGAATCAGCAGCTAAGACAAAAAGTGAAAAATCTTGAAGATCGCTTAGATGATTTAGAGCAATATGGCAGGTGCAATTCTGTTGAAATTCAGGGTGTTCCACAGGAGCCAAATGAAAATGTCTTAGCAGTAGTAAAGGAGGTGGGAAGGGCTCTAAACATGAACATATCCGATGAGATGGTAGACGCTTGTCACAGGCTAGGTAGGCGGTCAAGTGGTGAACATCCTCCAGGAATAATAGTCAAGTTCGTGCGCCGGTTTGATAAAGATGAAATTCTAAAACAGCGCCGCGTCAAACGTAACTTATCTACGAGACACATGGGCAGGAATGACGATCGTCCAGTCTATATAAATGAGTCCCTGTCACCATCCCGTAGGAGGCTCCTGGCAGCAGCGAAGGTGACCCAAAAACAGAAAAATTGCAAGTTTCTTTGGGTAAGAAACGGGAAGATTTTTCTCCGGCGAGAAGAGAATGCTCCTGTGATAGTTGTCACTTCGCAAGCTGATCTGGACAAAATGTAAATATGCTTCTAACTTTTATATTTGATCAATAAGAATTTAATTTAGTTTTATATCCTTTTTTGAGAATATATTGCAGTAATATTTCTTTCAACAAAATTATGGTTATTTACAAATAAATTTCAAAACAACATTAAAGAAAAAATTCAATGTTTTGTTCAGTATAAAAAAATTGCTTTTCAATTTTAGTTATGATTGTATTACAAACAAGAATATATTATCGTTGATGAATAAGTATTTTCACGTTTTGTTATCAACATTATGAATTTAATATCACAGTTATTTGTGTTCATTATGTCTGTTAAATAAGAAAAAAAGAGTCGGCAGTATTAAAGCTAATTGCTTATTTTATATTAATTTTATTTTTATTTTTTTTTTTTTTTGAACTTTTACTTATCCTTTATTATTACAAATGCCTATCTATATTTCTCCTTGTAATTTCGAAATTATTATTTGTCTTAATGCTTGAAAGTAAAGCAAAAATTGATATTTGTTTTATTTATTAAGGTAGCAATGTTTTTATATTAAACTCTTAAATGAACAAAAACTATAAGCAAGTTAAAATACTTCATCAAAATATTAGAAGTGTTAGAGCAAATTTTGATCATTTTTTAGTTCAGCTAGAGGCAGAAAAACTTAGTCCAGATATAATAGTTCTCACTGAAATATGGATAAAAGAATCCGAGTCTCTTTTTTATGAAATACAAAATTATATTAGTTTTACCAAGACAAACGAAAATTACAGAGCAGGAGGAGTAAAAGTATTTATAAAATCAAACGTAGAAGTATTAAGTAATGTCTCTGTCTTTTGTCAATCAGCTGATTTTTTAAAAATTAAATTTAAATGTAACAATAAAATATTTTGTTTATTAGCAATTTATAGGTTTCACTTTCTGCCTAAAGAAGTTTTTCTAGAAGAACTGAGTAAAGTTTTGGATGACAATAAAAATGATAATATTATTTATATTGGGGACATTAATATTAATTTGTTAAGTAGTGATAATGTTGTTGATAATTATAATATTTTAATGGCCTCAAACGGCTTGGAATGTTTATTATTTGAGCCAACTAGAATTACAAATGAAACCAGTTCTTGTATTGATCATTGTTTTGCTAGAATTATAAATAAAGTAGAGGCAGAAGTTCATGTGAAAGTTTTGCAAACAAATATAACTGATCATGCTACTACGCTAGCATGCGTGTTAGTGTGTGAGGGAGAGGAACCTGTTAACCTTGAACCGATCTCTTATCGTATTGATTATGAAGCTCTTGTTACTTGTTTAAATGAGATGGACTGGGCTGATGTTTATAATGAACAAGACCCGTCAATTGCGTTTGATATCTTTGAAAGCACTTTTCAATATGTAATAAATAAATGTAAAACTTCAAATATAAAAGACAAGTATAAAGTAAATAAGATTAAACCTTGGATGAACGATTTTATTTGTATGAAAATTAGAGTTAAAAATAAAATCTATAAAAAATTACAATCTCATCCAACAAATACAAAATTAAAGAAATACTTTTTGAAATATAGAAATGATTTACAGTTGAAAATAAGGCAAATAAAAAATAGTTATTATGAAAGATGCTTTCAAAAATGTAATGGCGATTCAAAGCAGTTATGGAGGGTTATAAAAGAAATAACATGCCAAAAATCCAATAAAAATTCTCAAATACACTTAAATATACAGGGAAAAATGGTAAATGATCCAAAAGTTGTATCAAATGAATTTAATAATTTTTTTCTCTCTGTAGTCAATAGTCTAGATATCAAATCTTTCAATCCTGATGTTTTTAATTCAGTAGATATACATAATTGTTTTACTGCACCAGTTTCTGTATGTTCTATGTTTATTGATCATGTATTACCTGTAGATTTAGAAAATGTAATCAAGTCGTTAAAAAATAGTAAATCACCAGGTTTTGATTCTATTACTTCATCATTAATTAAAAGAGTGTATCCTTCAATTTCAGATGTTCTCTTGTATTTAGTTAACTTAAGTTTTGAGAAAGGAATTTTTCCAGATAAATTAAAGATAGCAGTGGTGGTTCCATTACATAAGGGGGGTTTAGCTAATGATTGCAATCAATTCAGACCAATATCTCTTCTTTCCACTTTTGCTAAGATTTTTGAGAAATTAATGAAGAAAAAGTTGATTAGATTTTTTGAAAGAACAAATTTTTTCAGTAAATCTCAATTTGGTTTTAGAGAGGGGCTTAATACGGAACATGCTTTAAAGAATTTCATGGACAGTGTTTTTGATGGTCTGAATCACAGTAAAAAAGTCAGTGGGCTTTTTTTGGATATAAAAAAGGCTTTCGATACTGTGGATCATAAAATTTTGTTGGAAAAAATTTATAATTGTGGTATAAGAGGAAATATTTTTAAATGGTTTGAAAGTTACCTGACGGGCAGAAAGCAATGTGTTAAGTTAAATATGACTTACAGCAGTTTTGGAGTAATTCGACAGGGTGTACCTCAAGGATCTGTTTTAGGGGCAATCTTGTTTTTAATTTATGTTAATGACCTATGCAATGGAAAATTTAAAGGCTTAGTTACTGCTTTTGCTGATGATACAGCTTTCAGTTACATAGGGGACAATTGGGAGGAAATAGAACAGCATATTAATGAAGATTTGAAAGCTTTACAATGGTGGTTTTCAAAAAACAATATGTTATTGAGTCCTGAAAAAACAAAATTCATTAATTTTAGTCAAAGAAAAGAATTTAACTTTACAAATGAAGTTATCTACAGATGTATGCAATGTCTGAGTGAAAACTCTCATTGTGGGGAATGTGCAGTTATAGGGCAGACTGACAGTATAAAGTATTTAGGTTTAATTCTTGACCAGGAAATTAAATGGAAAAAACATATTGAGCAATTAAAAATTAAATTAAACAATGCTTTAAGATATTTTTATTTTTTATCACCTATGTGCAATGAACAGATATTGAGAATGTTATATTTTTCTTTGGTTCACAGTAGAATTGAATATGGGCTTTTTTGCTGGGGAGGGACTTTTGAAACTAATATTAAACCAATTTTTATTCAGCAAAAAAAGTTTTTAAGAAAAATTTTTAAAAAGTGTAGAATGGAACCATCATACCCTTTATTTGTCCAAGCAAAAATATTGCCCCTTAAATACATGTTTGTGTTTAAAGTTTTGAAAATATTTTATGTAATTAGTGGTAATTTGTCTCATAATATTAATTCGGTTAGAAGTAAATTAAGAAAAATAGACCTAATTTCAGTACCAAAACCATTTTTTTCCTTTTATACTAAATGTTATCAGTTTTTGGGGCCAAGAATGTATAATATAATTCCAGAAAATATAAAACTTTGTCATAGTAAAAAACTGTTTTTAAAAATGCTAAGAGACTGGCTGTTAGGTTTTGAAAATATTGATTTCTTGTTAAAAGTTCAAATTTAAATTATTTTTTCAGTATAGAAAGGTTAAATATTATTTCATGTTTGTGTATTTTTGGCAGTTAATTTGCAAAACGATATTTTATAACAGGTTAAGTAACATTATAGATTTTCTTGTACTAAATTGTGTTTTTGTATTTTTAAGTAGGAGAAAAATGTTATAACTTTTAGATTATACTTATTTTATTTGAACTGTTTGTGCGCAATTTTTTAATTTAAGTTAATGTTGGAACCTCTGCGCAGGCTATGCCTTTAGAGGCCCTAAATTTTCTTGGAGAATGCTAATTATTTTTTCATTGGTGTATTTTGTAAATGTATTTTCAAGGAAATAAAATATATTCTTCTTCTAAGTAGTGAGTGACGATGGGGATGTGGTGGTAACAAAATGGCTCGATAATAAAACAGTATCTCTTGCCTCAAACTATGTCGGTATAGGTGAGACTGACACGGTCAAAAGATGGGAGAAAAGGGATAAAGCGTATATACAAGTAACAAGACCACAAGTTGTCAATGAGTACAACTCTGCGATGGGCGGGGTGGACCTTTATAATCGATATATTGCACTGTACAGAATCACAGTACGCTCAAAAAAGTGGACATTACGAGTAATTTTCCATGCTATCGATATGGCTGTAACGAATTCTTGGCTTGAGTACAAGAGAACAGCACAAATTCTCAAGGTCCCGAAGAAAGAACAGTTGGACTTACTTGCTTTTAGGCTCCAGCTGGCAGAAGAAATTATAAGAGTAGGTAAACCAGTCACTAACAAAAAGAAGGGAAGGCTATCAAATGAAAAGGCAAATAACAATCCAGATGATAGTATGCCTCAGACAAAGAGGTCAAGGTATGAACAACGTCCATTACAGAGTGTTCAAACAGACTCAGTAGATCACCTACCTACTCATGACGGAAAAACCGAACCTACTAGGTGTAAAAACAGTACATGTGGTAAATATCGGTCCCATTTCTTTTGCCATAAATGCAAGGTGCATTTATGCATCAACCAGAAGAAAAATTGTTTTTATGAATTTCATACAAAGAAATAATTTGCTAATCCTTGTAAAAATAACTGGTTTTGAATAAATATTTCTATCTAAACCATGGCATTTATTATCAATACAATCCTAACATAATTATTTCATTGAGAGAATTTGTACACTATACCGTACAGTAAAAAAAGGGTATAAATAAATAAAATATTTTGTGTTACAGTTAATAACAGTCATAAGAAGAGTCATATATTAAAGAAAATCATCATTGCAAAATTTTTAGCCCAAAGTTTAAAAATTTACTCTCTAGTATATAATTAGAATTTGTACAGTATACTGACCAAATCCTTTGAAGAGGTTAAGATTAACGTTTCAACCTCTGACGACTTCCGCGCATTGACAGGGCATTTTGATAGTGTGAATGTGCCATATCATTCCTTTTGCCCTCCTGATAACAAGCGACTTTCTGTAATCATGAGGAACATTCCTATTTCCTTATCTGACGAAGAGATATACAATGAGCTAAAGTCTAAACACTACCCAATGTTAAAAGTCTCACGGCTATTCAACAAAGACAAATTTCCTATGCCTCTTTGCGCTATTGAACTGGAAGATTCAGATTTCGGAAATGAAATATTTGGTCTTGAATTTCTTTTTCATTCTAAAATTCAAATTGAATTGAAACGTAAATCTAAGTCCATCCCACAGTGCACATACAGCCAATTATCGGGGATGCCCCTACTTCCTCAACCTAAAATCACGTTCCAAACAAAATAAAAATATTCTCACATAAGAAAATACTCAAAATGTTGAGACATTTAATGCGACTTTTAGTAATTTTCCTCCGCTGAAAACAAATGAAGGAGCTCCGACTACAAAAAACCAAAAGGGTGATAATACACGCTCACCACATGTCAACTATGCTAGCGTTGTCAATGGTGCACAGCCTAAACGTCCTGTAAATAATATGACTGACTCAAGCCATGTTCAACCAGAAAATGACTCCCTCCATCCAATATTTAATTCTTTATTAACACTAATTAAGCCTTATATTCCTCAAATTAAATCATTCATTTCAGAGTTAATATCATCTATTTTTAAGAATGGTTTTTAACTTACAAGCCGTTCATAATTTAAATATACTAAATTGGAATGCAAACGGTTTGAAGGTAAAACGCTCTTCATTTATTGTATTTCTTGCTCAAAATAAAGTGGACTGCCTGTGTTATAGAGACACATTTGATATCGACCGAAAAATTCGTAATTCCTGGTTACGTTATATACAGAGCTGACAGAGATTCACCAAGGGCATCAGGCGGTGTAGCCATACTGATCAAAAGACATATATATCACCATTCATTATATTTGCCACAAATTGGAAATTTATAAATAATTGGAATTAAAATACAAACAAAGAACGATGAATTAGTTTTATATTCTGCCTACCATGCTCCACGGTAAAAATTTTCAAAATTCTATATTGACAATCTCTTTGATCTCGATTCTGACCATCTACCAGTCTTAATATCTTTTAACGATCCGCCTGTTCTTGAGCCCGTTAATGACAAATTAATCAAAGGGGCGGTAGATTGGAACACATTTAAAGAAGCATTTCAAGATCATTTTGATCCATTGCAACATTTTTCGACTCCAGCACAGATAGATGACGCTATCAATACATTTTTGGACTCTGTTAGGGTTTCGGTAGATAAAGCAACGAGTCGCCCGTTTCAGCCTGCAAGAACTCATTCTCCAACTCCGAAGTATATTCTATCGCTTATCAGGCTTAAGAACAAATGCAGAAGATTGTGGCAACTACAAAGAAATCCTGCTTTACGTAGGAGGTATAATCAATTAAACAGGCACGTTAAATGGGAATTAGACCGCTTTTGATACGAGTCATACAACAAATATTTGTCTAATCTATCTCCTAATGACAACAATTCCTTATGGTTGGCTACAAAACGAATCCTAAAGGAAAACACCCCGATCCCTAGCTTGACAAATAATGGGTGTGTGTACAACAGCAAGACAGAAAAAGCCAATGTGTTAGCTGATTTTTATCAATCAACATTCCGCCCAAACGAAGACATTCAAGATATGGAATTTTCTGATCATGTTACCTCAGTGATTTCTTCAGCAGGGCATACTGTAGAACTTCCAGTGAAATACACTTCTCCATATGAAATTTCTCACCATTTGAATTCGTTAAAAACAAAAAAATCTCCTGGTCATGATGGGATACCTAACATAGTACTGTGTAACTTGCCTCGTAGAGGCTTGCTTTCCTTGCATCCCTCTTCAACGATTGCCTTAGCATTTCATATTTCCCGACATCATGGAAACATTCACAAATCATTGTGATCCACAAACCTGGAAAGCCTTCATCTCAGGTAAGTAGTTACCGTCCAATAAGTCTTCTCCCCACGCTTTCAAAATTATTTGAGAAAATTATTAAAAGTCACTTAGATGCTTTTGTAAGTACTACCTCTCTTATCCCACCACACCAATTTGGATTTCATTCTCATCATTCTACTAATCACCAGCTGTTAAGAGTATCAGAAGACATTATTCAGGGCTTTGATAACAAAAGTCACACTACTGCCGTATTTTTAGACATAGCTCAAGCGTTTGATCGTGTTTGGCACGACGGTTTATTGTTTAAATTAAGAGAATCTGGGATCCCTTGTTATATGTTCAAAATTATAAGAAGTTTCCTCAAAGATAGGACATTTTCAGTCAAAATTAGTGGTGTTCTATCTACGGTAAGACTTGTTAATGCTGGAGTACCACAAGGTGCAATTTTATCTCCTCTTCTATTTAAAATATACACATCCGATTTGCCTAAGTCAAATAATGCCAAAATTACTACATTTGCTGATGATACTCTTATTTACTCTAGTCATCATGATATTGAAACTGCAACCATGAGAGTACAAGAGTCTTTGGAATGCGTAGTTACTTGGTTTTCAAAATGGAGGATAGCTATCAACCCGACCAAAAGTGAGGCAAAGATTTTCACTCTACGTCGGCCTTTAGAACCTCAAAATATCACAATTTTAAATGAAGAAATACCCTGGAACCCTACCGATCAAGCAAAAAAATATTTAGGTGTTTATTTTGATCGTAAACTAAATTGGAAATTCCACATAAATAAGAAATAGGGATGGGAAATGTAGTTCATCAGACGGAGTTAGTTCACTCCGGAGTTATAATGACTCGGAACTAGTTCCGCGGAGTAGTTCCAACTCCGAACGTCGTTCCAGTTCAACGTGGAGCGAAGCTCAAGGTGAGTCGCTCCGAGTGGATGCGCGCGCATTACGTACTTCACTCCTTTGTTTTGATCGTTCCAACAACTCCGGAACTATGTTAGTTCCATAGAGTGGGGAGAGATACGTCGACACTGCAGCCGCTCTGACAGTGGTTGCGCGCGCATCTCGTTCTCACTCCTTTCTGTTGATAGTTCCAAAAAGATAGAAACTAACATATGATTTTTAGGTTATATCCAGCTAACAATTTGAATTGTGTATTTTATTTAATTATTTTACAAAGAAAAAGTATGGATATCTTATGAATTTTCCAGCAGAAAGTAAAGTATTGTATATTTTATATGCGCATATTTATGACATATAATACTCATTTATTCTAGTTCCGAAATGAACTAGTTCCGCACTAGCACTCGGAGTTGGAGCTGTAACTCCTTAACCGGAGTAGTTCCTTTGTTGTCGTTCACTCCGGAGTTACCCATCTCTAATAAGAAACAACCTTGCTTATGGAAGACTGTCAAAATTAATATCAAACATTTTGAACTCTGTTCCTGAGGTGCCGAATGGCTGACCTCAATATTTATAGTTTTCTGTTTTTATCTTTTTCTAACATTTTCTGTCACTTAATTCTACCTTGGCCTGTATAGCATTTTGTAACTTGCTGAACGGTTAATAAAATTGTTAGAAAAAAAAAAAAAAAATAATAGTTTCAGGGTTAGGTTTCTATATTTTGCTTTCTTCATGTTGGTTCTTGGTTGACAGATCACGATTTGGCGGGACCCGGTTTGGTTAAGGACTAAGGTTAGGAAGTTTGTATGAACATTTACTTAGGAAGAGAGAATTGTGTCAAGAGATTAGACAATTTTACTATTGTCTGTTCGTGATTTTTTATAAATCTATCAATTGCAGTCACGGTAGATATTAGTAGGCCCACCGAATTTAATTTAAACCAAATTAGAATAAAACCAAATGGCAAACTTTCTTCCTTATAAAGCTGAATATGCTAAAAGTAATAGAAGTAGCTGTAAAGGTTGTAAAACAAACATTGCAAAGGATACACTAAGAATAGCTGCTGTTGTTCAAGTAAGTAAACTTCTACATTGCTTAGTTATGTTTGAGGTTATAATAAAAATTGGGCCTGTGCATAACCTCTATTAAGCTTATATTCATCACTTTTAGGATTTGTCATTAATATTGTGTTATTATTTAATAAAGCACATTATGCATTATTCATTTGGCACTAACTGATATTTAGGGAGAATTGTAACTATGCACTCTAGATTCCATTTTAAATGCTTTTTCTTTCTAACACATTGTGACAGTGTCAGTCATTCGTGCCCTAAAACTAGAAAATATATATATAGCTGATAGTAAACAAATAAGAGAGTATATTATTAACTACTTCTACGCAAATCTAGGCATATAAATATCGAAGTTTATTATATCGTAATTTGAGTGCGTTTGGATAGTTTATAAAGCTGGAAAATGGTATTTTTGAACGTTCGTAATATCGGATGTCAACAGTTTTTGGCCTAAACTCGTATGTCAAAATTGTTTTGACACAAATTAGTGTTGATGAATTTTATATTTATTGGTATATATGTATATTGAAATAACAAAACATATAGTGATGACAGCTCTTTAATAATTAACATGAAACTAACGAAAAGTTAACTTATAGGCCCTAAAACTAATCATTGAGCACTACCAAACACCTTAGCATGCCTATCAGACAACAGCACCTAATATTGATAATTAATATAACATTTATCAATTAGGTAATGCTGCACTATTAGTTAGTCAACTTAAAATGTTTTCAGACTTTGCTAATACATTTTTGGGATGCTAAATATCAATATATTTAGTAAAAAGTAGGTGCTGGAAACAGAGTTTGTATCATTAGTGATACATTAGTATACACCGAGGATGCCCATATACATTGCGCCGTGGCAGTTATGGTTAGGTTAGGTTATCATAGGCTATTGTAGAATGTTTTTACGAATTCTGCTGAATGAAAAGTGGTTTGCGACAGTGAAAATACACTTACAGGTTCATTCTGCAATATAATAACCTAACCATAACTGCCGCGGCGCGATGCCTCCAAAATGTCAGTGATAACACGTAGACTTTGGTTGCATGTTTACACTGCGCCACGGCGGTTAGGTTATTATAGCCTATTGTAGAATATATTTTTACAAGTTCTGCTGATTGAAAAGCGTTTTGCGATAGTGAAAATACGTTGTTACAGGTTCATTCTACAATATAATAACCTAACCATAACTGCCGCAGCACGATGTATCCGAAACGTCAGTGATAGCGGGTGGACTTTAAATCTTCTAATCGCTTTTCAACGTAAATGACGGCTTTCCGACACTTGATTTTCATTTTTCTAACTAAGAGAAGTATTGAAACTTTCGAGGTCTGCCATTTTGTTCAGGAGTAACCTTTTCATGTCTTATTTGCAGCATGATCTAATACTAATTAAGATCTTTAATATGGTATGTACATTGACCTATGCTTACATTTAAGATTTTTCACCGACTCCTTACAGGCCATCTTACTAAAGTAGTTAAGAGCTATTGACAGCATCAAAAAGTTCAATGAACCCTATTTATTTATTTACAGTACAAACCATTTTACAAGAGAGTAAATAGATATGATATGCGATTTGAATAACTAGAATGTAGGTAACTATATAACAACGATAAATATTGAACATGATAACAGTATATAGACTAACTAACCATGCTAACTGAAAATAAAAGCAATTTAATAGAAAACAGCAAGTAGAAATTTAAGTAACGACTATGGAAATACAAACATGCAAAAAAAAAATATCAACGTAAACTTATAACTATACGCCTTATATGGTGTTCACTGTCTGCAAATAAGTCCATGTGTGGCGAGAGTCTGTTACCGAGCTGCTGAATCCGAGCCATGGTTGACTGTTGGTCATAGTTCGTTCTGTGTTGCCTTCGTACGAAGAGGTCTCTGAATCTCGTGGCAGATGGAAGATGGAAGTAAATCCTATCCAGCAGATCAGGGCAGTCGACAAGTCCGTTAATCAGCTTGTAGAGGAAGACAACATCTTGGACATCACGCCTGGTTTGCAGACTCGGAAGATTCATCATATCGGACACCTCACACAATGGAACTTCCAAGTATCGATATCCAATTCGAAACCCCACCAGCCTCAAAAATCGGTTCTGTAAATCTGGAGACGGTCTCGAAGAGTCACCTGGTGAGGAGCCCAAACTACTGAGCAATACTCCAATAAGGGTCTCATGTTGCAGCAGTAGAGAGTTCTCAGTGTTCGCAGCTGGGAGAGGTCTCTAGAAGAACGGACAAGAAGACCCAGTGCTCTACCAGCCTGCATGCAAATCTTCTCAACATGGGCTTCACTACTCAGTGAGGGCAATAACTCCACTCCGAGATCCTTGATGGTTGTTGGTCTGCCCAAAACATCAGTTCCCAACCTGTAAGGGTACACGAGGGGAGCAGTAGATCTGTGGAAGGTAAAGGCTAGACACTTTTTCAAATTCAGGTCCATATTGTTATCTGAACACCACCTATGAATGGCCAGTAGATCATCTTGAAGAGCTCTACAGTCCTGCTTTGATCTGATTGCGCAATACACTTTAATGTCATCCGCAAACAAGAGACAATCGGTGGATATACAGCTGGTAATGTCATTTATAAAAATATTGAAAAGTGTAGGCCCCAGAATTGATCCCTGAGGTACCCCAGATGTTCCCAAGAAGGCTATAGATGTTGACGAAGCGAACCTCACAGTCAGCTGCCGGTCTTGGAGGTAGCTGGAAAACCAACTTAGAAGTTTTCCAGTAACACCATATGCATAAAGCTTTCCAAGAAGACGCCGATGACACACCCGGTCAAAGGCTTTAGAGAAATCAAGATAGAGAGAGTCAACTTGTTCACCCCTCCCGAAGGCCTCCATCACACAGCTCTGAAATACGATCAAATTTGTAGCCGTTGACCTGCCAGAGACAAAACCATGCTGTTGCGGGGTTATCTGTCTCCACAACATGGGACCCACCATTTTCAAAACTAGTCTCTCAAAAACTTTTGCTAGACAAGGCTGCAGTGCTATTGGTCTATAATTCGTGACATCGTCTATGGGCCCAGATTTATGTATTGGACCAATAAAGCTCTTCTTAAATACATCAGGAAAGACACCCGTTGCAAGAGATCTGTTGAAAAGCCTGTGCAAGTGACCAGATAGAACAGGGCTACAATATTTCAATACAGACGAAGGTATTAGGTCAGGTCCATTGCTTTTATTCTCATCCAAAGTGTTAAAGCGTCACTGAAGTCCTGAAGCGTAACTACACATGAGGAAAGTAACCTGTAGTCATTGAAATTCAGACTATCCGGACTGAAGTTAGTATCAGGTGGTGAAAATACTGAAGAAAAGTACTCAGCAAAGTATTCGCACTATTTCAGAAGGACTAGTCGTGTTCTTCCCTCCAAATCGCATCTTAGACGGATAAGGCCCTGCTCTCTTCGCATTATTCACGAAACTCCAGAAAATTTTTGGATTGTTAGGCAGCACATTTTGCACATAATCAAGGTATGAGATAAATCACTCTTTGGACAGTGTATACACCTATGTCACTGTACACATTTTTATGATTGTATGTTTATAAGTACAGAAGATATTGACTGTTTTAAGACTTTTTAACACCCCTAATAAGCTGTAAAGAAGTACTGTTAGTAATTTAAATTGAGACATTTAAAAAATCTAAATTTTGATTGAAAAAAAAGTCAATTTCAAACTCTGACAGAATCCATAGGTTCCTAGTCTGTCTCACATCCAGTGGCAACTGGTTGAAATACCCTAGGCCTTAATATTGTTTATAGACTTTTTAAATATTAATTTAAATGCTTTTGTTGAAAAGTTCTTGTCGATAACGTCTGGCATAAAGTAATAGTAAATATTTTCAGTGCCCTCTTTACCAATTTTAGTGTAAAATCATTGCAAAACTTAGAAAACAAACATATGTTGGATTGGAAGAATTGTTAGATTGACATAAATCGGAAAATAGCTGTCTCATCCTTTTATTTTAGATTATTCATAACAAATCATTTTCAGTTACCCTCAATTTATAGTTAATTTCTTGTGAGTACCTCCCCAACACTGAACAGCATATTGAAACCTAGCATGAACAAGGGTAAAATACAAACCATGCATGGTGGCTGTATTGCACATGTTTCTTAGAAAAACAATTTTCTTATTTTTGATTTTATAGTATTATGAAGTGAAGTTATGTATTTTTTTTAAACTTCACTCACCAGTTCACATGGGCCTGCAGACCTGTGTGTGATCTTTATTCAACGAGTGAAGTACCAACTGTGGATTAGTGGGGTTTCGAACCTTGGACCTTGCCCTCTGCAGTCCGAAACCTTAGCCAAATGAGCCACCACATCGGCAATTTTATTTCATAATAGCATAATAGGGGATATTATTTGTTAATTTTTTGTCTCAAGTAATGTCAAAATATTTAAAATTAGACCTTTTTTGCCTCAAGAATCAACAATTTTCATTATTATAATATACAATATAATATATATTTTTATTTCATGTGGAAAATGAAGAAGTTTAATTTACTTTTTGAAACAACTTCAATTTTATTGATAATACACCATTACCTTAATGTCCGTATGTTAAATGCTCCTGTTTGGATTCATTTGAATAAAGGAAAGCTAAATTATTGGAACGTATTGGTCATCTATGATATAATCAGTCTCCAATACATCATTAATGAAAATTAGGAATAAGATTGTTGATAACACACTATCCTCTAGGAGTAAGGGCGAATTTAACGTATCTGTAATTCTCACCCTGTTTATGGCAAGTGAGTAATGTCTGAAACCAACTTAATGCCACGCCTCTTACCCCGACGCTTCCATTTTAGTAATTAAGACGCTGTGGTTAGCAAAATCAAAAGCTTTTTTATATTCTAAACAGGGTGTCCAGCAACAGGGAAAATAGGAAAACCTGGAAAAGTCAGGGAATTTTAAATGACCTGGAAAAGTCAAGGAAAAATCAGGGAATTTGAAACAAAACCTGAAAAATCCTAACAAGAACATCAGTCTGTTGTGATTTGTAACAGTCACTATATACCTAGGTACGCTACAAAAAAATCCTTTTCTTTGTTCAGTCATTTTACATGCCATTTAATATTCTAAATTATGAAGGAGTTACTTAATTACTTTGGTTATGCTTGTTCGGCCTCATACAACTAGTTTTATTTCGCTAAAACTTTGAAACTTAGTGAAATAATTGTCTGATTAGTACGTGTTAAATAAGTCATAGACCTACAATTTATGCTTGTTTAGGAGAAATTATAATATACTGCCATTTTTCAAGGCACTGGAAATTATCATATTTTAACAATAGAATAAAATGTATATTTGTTTGTTTTACTCAAGGCTAATTATAAATATTTTTTTAAATTCTAACTAATTTTATAAAGTAGTTTAAAAAGAATAATTACTGTAGGTAATAGTGTTGAATTTAACTATGGTTATCAATAAAAATATATTGTTAAATATTGATATTTCTGTAATTAATAATTATAATTGACTGAAAATAACATAATTTGTGTACATGGTAGTACATAATATTACAAAATTAAATTAAATAGACGTATATGAAGCCATGTTGATTTGGGGTCAGGGAAATTTGGTATGCAATCAGGGATTGGTCAGGGAAAAGTCAGGTAATTTGTTAAAGGAGGTTTAGTGGACACCCTGTCTAAATGAACCAGTGTTTTTTCTTATCATTTATATTACTGTGTATTTCATCTGTGAAATAAGCTTCAGTAAGTCATCTTCAGTTGATTTTCCCTTTGTAAAACCAAACTGATTTTATTTAGAAAATTAATTCTATTTAAAAGCAGCCTCACGAATATATCAATATGCAGTTTTTATGAAACCGCCATATTTCCATTGATTTCAGTGTTTCTTCTAGTTTAAAACTATTTTAAGTATCTTGCGATTTTCTGTCATATAACTATGCTAGTCATGTTTATTGTAAGCAATGTGTTAACGTCACACTGCTTAGTGTCAAGCAACTGAAAAGGATATTCTAATTTCAAGATTTGCAGCAATGTTAGCACTGATGATTAACTAGCACCATGCCCCCTCTCACTTACTATTAGCCTATTAATGACACTATATAGAAAAGTCAGGCATATTTTGTAACACATGTACAACCTATAAATCTTCCACTTGTTTTTAATTCAGAGGTTAACGATCTGCATATTAACGATTAATAAACACCTCATGTGGACTGTATATTTGTACACATAATTGACCAACTTAGTAAAACAATAGAAATATCTTTAAAGTATTCTTATTTAGTCATAGTAAGCAATATTTTGCTTTACAAAAATCTCAAATCTCAGCTGCATATTGAAAAAAAATCATACAATAGTCTTTTAATATATTTTTTGTAATTTTTCAGTCTCCAGCCTTTGATGGCGTGGTTCCAAAATGGTATCATTTCATCTGCTTCTTCACTAAACAAAAACCTAAAGCAGTTGGTGATATTGAAAACTTTGAGAATTTGAAATATGATGATCAACAAAAAATACGAGAAAAAGGTTACCATAATTTCTTTACTTTAAAAAATATGTGTTGTATTAAATACATTTTACTATATTAATATTTACTTGCTTGTCTGTCTCCAACTCCAGTTTCCCGGGTGTGGTTAACAAGCCCTCTTTATCTCGTCCTGTCTGCTTACCACTGGTTCATGTGTATTTCTTCCCAGCTAGTTTCTCTTCCTTCCAATCATCTTTTTCTTGGCCTTCCGATCGGAGGTGTCCCAAGCATTTCCTTCTCGAAGCATTTTCTTGCCGTTCTTGTCCCTTCCATCCTCATTAAATGTCCATGCCACCTTAGCTTAGACCTTCCTATCCGTTCCAACAAATCTTCCTCTAATCACGCTTCTTCTCTACTAGTTTGATTTCTTATTCTGTCTAACCTTGTTTTTTTGTTCTTAGTTCTTATAAATATGATTTCTGTGGCCTGAATCTTACTTATATCCCTTTTACTTAAAGTGCACATCTCAGTCCCATGTGTCAAGATAGGTACAAAATTGGCATTGTAAAGGGTCTTTTTGGATTTCTTAGGGATTCCACTATTCCACAGTAAATTCTGTACCATATTATCGAAGTTTACTGCATTTTTGGTCCTATTTAGTACCTCTTGCCTATGTATATTTTTATTGGTAATTATACTTCCTAAGTAATTAAACTCAGTTACTATATTAACTTTAACTCCATTTAACATTAGGTTTCCTCTTCTACTTAAAATCAATTTACTGTTATAGACTGGCTTCTTTTAGGTTATAGCTATCAAATGTTTGCTTCCAAGTATTTAATTTGATTTTTACTTCATTTTCAGTCTCACCCCAAATCATTGTCATCTGCAAATGCCATTGCCGTGTATCTTGTCCTTCTTCTTTAATTGATTTAATAATATTGTCCATTCCTCAGACCAGAAGGATTCACGGAGGAATGAGTCTGGTGTTTGAACTATGATACCCCTGATTCCATGAACCATTGGGCACTAATTCAGTGTATTTAAGAAATGTGTATGCCTCGAGTATCGGAGGTTGAATAGATGGTTATTACTTCACAGTAATCAGTCATAATGGACAAAGTAGTTGGAAACTGCCAAATGAGGACTGTGGGAAGCATTAAATTAGTCTTGAAAAAAATTAACACTTTTGAAGTAGGCTTATTACAAAACTTTCCTAAGTTTCTCAATGATTTTTAGAGTTAAATTGTGTGGAGAAGAGACCGAAACAATAGCTGTAAGGTTTTTGCTCGTTGAGTCCTGAAAGTTTTTCAGAAAAGAATTTGAAAAACGTTTTTAGTGTTTCACTAAAATGTACAAGAGAAGGCATACTGAGCAGAATCAGGACTGATGTTGAATCTTGGGTTTCCTATGTTAATTTAAAGACATAGTTTCATAACTAGTAGTACGAATCATAGCTGGTGTACGTAGAAGAGCGCTGTGTTAAACATTTTTTCAATCGCTTAGAATATTAACATTTCCCTTATTATATATATATATATATATATATATATATATATATATATATATATATATATATATATATATATATATATGAAATACTTTTGTACTACAATTTCAAGTATGGCTCTATCCAAGTTGGTTTGGACGTCCATAATTATAATAGAAGGTCCCGTGACGAACATAGACAAGTTTCCCACGTCTCCAGTTTAGTGTCTCATTCCTCCAAAATATGAACCCAAACTACATAGAAAATTACCACAAAATATCAAATTGGAAAATAACCATAACCAAATTCCAAAAAATTACTCCATGATTATCTTTTACTGAAAGCTTTTTACTCTCTTAGTGAATATGGATCGGATTAATAAAGTGAAAGTGTAACTGGCTACTGACATATTGTTCTGTCCCGTGAGAAGTTTATATAATTTTTCTTTGTTCGGCCTATATTTAAGTCTACACTTTAAGTTGTACTTATTTAATGACAAGTGTAATATAATTTTAAAATTGTCATGCTACACAATAAAGAATTTTGATTTTGACAAAATTGATCAAAGTTTTTCATAGTACGATGGCAATAACACTCATGTTTTATTCACAGAATTTTCCTCTACTAACCTTACATCTTGAACTTAGTTTTAAATGATTTTCTCATGTTCAAGATTTGAAAACAAAATTTTTTTGCTATTTATTGTGTCATCATCAAAATTTGCGAATCCAGGGGACATGATTTTATGCTGAGGGTTTTACCAAACTACTTTATTGGTTTGCTACATGCTTGAATCCCATTCGCACGTTTGTTGCAAAATTGTTTAGATGCACAGTTTTCCAATGTAATCAATAATTTTGTATCAATCCATTCCAATGAAGTATTTTTATAGCCTTGTAGACATTTCTTTTTGTCCATCAATCATAAACCTCTGTCTTATTTCAATCTAAGGATTTGTTTGCATTATTGTTTTAATTATTTTCTTATACAATCCTTAGTTTTTATTTATATTCTGGGGGATTTTGTGGGGGAAAATTCAGTAGGTCATTTGCCTTTCTTTGAATGCTTTTTAGAGTATGAAGCCATTTTACTAGAATTTCCAGTGATTTCACATTAAATTTCTTTTCACTCGAACTGGTTTCCATTAGTTATTACTCAGTGTTATGAGTAAAAAAGTAGACATAGTATGACTGAGTGTTCCCTGGTTCTGTTCAACCGTATTATTAATCAGTTTTGACACATAATTCATTACAGCTTTGAGAGTGTGACACAGCTTAACGTTATAATTACAATAAATTTTGAAGATTTAATCTGTCATGCCTATTTCTTGTTTCTATTTGTTTGATGGTGAATTTCAAATCATTAAAAAGCTCCATGTACACATTAACAAGTAATTGTCAACAACTATTTTGAAAAATGCTCGGTTCCCTTATTTGGATGGACAACAGCTCTAACCAGTGGTAAAATACTGAGAAGTACTATTGAACTGTAATTTATGTTTCTAGTGGCCAAGTTAAAAAAATAATTGATAGTTAATTAATCCATTCAAGGTGCAATGTAAATACAGTTTTCAGCCTTTATTTTATCAGTGAAAATCCCAAATTTTTCTTTTCCTGAAGGTTTTTTCAGACCAATACAAAACAGCTAGCCTACTACAACACTGAAATCCTTAGGAATTTAATGTATAATACATAAACTTAAAGTTCCATTTTCCATAAAATATAATACAGGGTTGTTTTATTTGTTTTGAGAAAATTATAATAATTTTATCAATTAGCCTCAAGTGTATGGTTCCTTTATGCAAAGAAGTTACATGTCTTAAATGGTCTTCAAATCTTAAATAGTTTATTGGGGGAAAATTCCTAATCAATAAATATGGATTTATTGTTTATGGTTTATAAATATGGATTTATGGAACTTTGCTCCACATAGGGCAAAAAGTGATATATTATGTGATATGATTATTTCTCTTTGAGAAAGTGTTGAAAGTTTTTGTTTTTTTCATACAAATCTACTTAACCAAAAAATTCACAGTGGCTAGTATTGGTGGAGCGGTTAATGGTAGTGCTGAAGCAACAAGTAAGAAAGCCACCAAACGAGGTGCTGGTGGAAGCAAGAAAGCAGGCAGTTCTGCGGCTAAGGCTGATTTCAAGTGTGACATGGCAAAATCCAGTCGGTCCACTTGCAGAGGATGTCATGAGACAATTATTAAGGTACAGTTACATTAATTGGATTCATAAACACAGTACAAATGTATTTTATTATTTATTCATTAAGTTTTTTTAGGAACCATGAAGTTTTCTATTAAAAAACCTCTAATCTTTGAAACAAAGATTTAAGGTGATAAAGCTAATAATGTAACTCCTTAATACAGAATGAATTGCCTTTATATAGAACATACATCTTGTATTATATCCTTTATATTCTTTTAATAAAATTGAAATATTTTTTGGGGTGTATTTTATTCTACATCATCAGGCATCATTTTTGTAAGATGAGTTAAATAAATATCTTTATAACATGTAGGCCTACATATAAAATTATAAAACCAAAATCTTTTTATTCAGAATCGAAAAGAATTTGTTATAAAATTATAAAACCAAAATCTTTTTATTCAGAATCGAAAAGAATTTGTTTGATAATGGTAGTTTTATTATGGCTAGAGGAATAAATTCTGTATGCTTGATAGAAATTATGCATTATATAATGAAATTTGGCATATTTAAAAAAACTAGTTATGTGTTTTTTAAACACATAGACATTTATTTATGTGTTAGGGCTCTTCATTTAAAGTTTGACACTTTACTTAGCTTTATTTACATGCAATCTCTTACGTCATCTTTCAAACCTGTCTTTATTGCCCTGAGATAACAGCAGGCCTATTCCTACTTGTTCAAATGATTTCTGCTGTTCATAGAGAGGCATATGGACGCAGAAAGTACAACTACTTTAACAGAGGAATTTTGTCTCTTTCATTTTAAAGCTTAAAATTAATATGCGTATTGATATGCATATGTTGGTCCATCAGTTATTTTTAGAGTAAAGCTCTTGCTGATCTCACTATCTTAGTCACATTAAAAATGCTGCATCCACTACTATTTATGTCGATACCAATTACTGAGTGCCAACTGTTTTCCTCAGGGTGAGCCTCGAGTTGCCAAAGTGGACTATGAAAGTGACGAAGGACGACGTTATGGAGGTGTACCACTATGGCACCATGTTGATTGCTTTGTGAAGCTGAGGAATGAACTGGAATTCTGGAGCGCTGCAAAAAGCATACCTGGGTTCAGTGATTTGGACAAAGAAAACCAAGAAAAGCTAAAATCTGCATTACCAGAAATAAAACCGTTAGTATTTTATATTTACATGTAGGGGTTTAGTATTAAATTCTTTTCAGTATCAAAAACAGTGAAAAAAGAACTAATAATGATCTCTCATTCTGTACTTCAAGACTACCTTTTTTTACTTGTCTTTAATTGTAGTCTTTATTTTAGTTATTAAATGGGGTTTGTGTATCTCTTTGGGCTCGAGTGTTTGTGTATAAGTACGTCGCGGTCAGACGTACAGCTAGCGTGTGTAGCGGAATTCAGTTGTCCCTAACGCCGGCCGAACCGCCTTAAGGGTTTGCCTAGAAATGGACACAATAATACGTCTAGGTCTTGCATAGCAGAGAAACCCTTTAGTTTCTTTTGTCATTCAGACTATTAAGAGTTGTGCCACTGAAACATTTTGTACATATTTTAAGGAAGATATGAATGTACAGGACATATAAGGAAGATTTGAATGTACAGGACATTTAAAGAAGATATGAATGTACAGGTCATTTAAAGAAGATATGAATGTACAGGACATTTAAGTAATATATGAATGTACAGGACATTTAAAGAAGATATGAATGTACAGGACATTTAAGGAAGATTTGAATGTACAGGACATTTAAAGAAGATATGAATGTACAGGACATTTAAGGAAGATATGAATGTACAGGACATTTAAGGAAGATATGAATGTACAGGACATTTAAGGAAGATATAAATGAGAGTCTGTTTGGATAATTTTGTATACTATTCATTAATTACACTCTTAACACCTGTGGTAACTATCAAGGCTTTTGTGCTAAGGTTGCCAATGAAATCGTCATTAGTGTTTTTATAGGTTAAAAAGAGGTTTTATTTTGCCAGGAATGTTAGGGCTAAGAAGGCCTAACACAGTTAGAGGACCAACAGCTTAAAGGTTACTTCGGAACCACCACCAGTGACCGGGCAACACAACTGGCATGAGCATTTTGCGTAGACACCACACCATCAGGTGTACTCTGCAGCAGATGGTGTGTAGATAGGTTTGCCACTACGTCGCTACAATCAGTCTACTAGTCAGCCATTTGTTCACAAATGCTTTAGCAATAGCATTCTGTTTCCTTCTTCCTATATACCTTCTTTATTGTGTAAGCCGAGTATTGTTATCTATTTTTAATGATTTATACTGCTACTGCAGTTGTACATTAGATTTTTAGCAATTGTAACTTAGTGGTTACACTTATTGAAATGAAATGAAATTCTTTATTGCTTGGAACATGTGTTTTACATGCATGGACATTGTCAATTTTCTTACAATCTATGGACTAAGACTAACACAATATTATACTAAGTCAAATAGTGTATGCTTAGTAATACTTATCAGTAGTATATTAAGTTTGATTAAAAGATACAGAAAATAAAGGCAAAATGGTTTGGCTAGTCACAGTATGTATTATAATTATGAAACTCTAATAGTAACTTTTAATTACTGCTAAGATCTAAATTATAAGGAGATTTCTTAATTAACAGATTTTTTAAACATGTTTTTGAATTTAATTCTGTAATTCCTTAATTTATTTGGGAAGGTTATTGTAAAATTAACTCCTTTAATATAAGGATTATTTTCAGTGCATTTTGTCCTACTGTACTTGACGTGAAAATTATGTTTATATCTAGTGTTTTGGTTGTGCAAATCTGAATTCTTAACTAGATCCAAGGTTTTGAATTTTTTGCTAACAAGATACATTGAAACATATACATGGCATAAACTGTTAATATACTATTTTTAGAAAACAAATAAGTCCAAAATAAATCATTCTTAACGTATCTACAACTAAATAACATGACAGTCTTAAAAATACAAATGTGATAGATGATAATTTGCTTAAAATATAATTAATGGGGTTTATCTAAGATAGTTGCTCATCAATATATATACCTAGAAACTTGTACACAGAATTTGCTGTAATACTAAAATCATTATCTTTATCTCTAGATTTTTGAAAGAACACCTAGAACTAAAACATATTAAATCAGTTTTACTAATATTGACCTGTAGATTGAGTGATTCAAAATGCAACCTTGAAAGTTTAAAAAAAATGTTTACATTTTCACTCAAAACTTCAATTTCATTGCCAGTACACACCCCAGACGTATCGTCTGCATACATAATAATGAAATTATTATTTAAAAAATTAAGAGAGAAATTATTTACATAGCAAATAAACAGAAATGGTCCTAAAATTGAGCCCTGAGGACCCCATTATTTATCTTCCGAACATCTGATCTAAATTTCTGCAATCTACTGTCTTCTTCATGCATAACTTTTGTAAATCGATACCTGCTTTATAAATAAGATTTAATTAAAATTAAAAGTTTGTTAGAAACACCATCTGATGCTACTTTTTCCAAAAGTAGAAACAGTTATTTAGTGGACCTAAGTGGTGTTGTTTGTTATTGCTGGTTAACCTCAATTATGGCTTTGGCTAAAAAACGCAAAATTGATTCGGAATGCAGTGTTTCATGAAAAATGGACAAAAGGTTATTTAGAATTAAGTTCTAAGAAAAGGTTATTTCTTTGTTCTAGTAAAGGAAATCATCTGTTTAATATGCAAAGAATTAAAGGCAGTGATGAAGGAATGTAACCTTAAAAGATATTATGTGCCCTTCTGGGTCAAAACTACTTATATAATAAAAGAAATATTATGTAGGAATCAAGATATACTGACTGAAAACATAAACAACAACAACCCCATAGGACCTGAAGGAGGTAGATTGGGCTTCAGGAAAGATTCCTTCAACGTGAAAGAATTCTCAACTGGAGGAAAAAATAGGTTGACGTTCTTTATTAAGATCAAGATACCAATCTTCAAGATATGGCCATATGAGTGTGATGAACATGTAAATTGGGGGAGTAAATTTTGATTTCAAAGAAGAAGGTATTTTATCTTAATTACATTTTATTTCCTAAGTAACAAACTGACATTTCCTGTAATCTTCATTATTATGAAAAGAAAATATCAGATTTCTAATTTATAGTAATTTGAATGATTTCTCAAACTCTCATTCTCTTGTCCAAACAATTGTAATTACTTTTTTTGCAGTGTTATAAAGGATGGGGTGGATGGTGCACCTGCACCCAAGAAGATCAAAGGTGAGGCTCTTAGTAGTGAAGAAGAGTTGGCATTCAAAAAACAAGTGGAGAAGATGCAGAAATATACTAAATTTTTGAAGTCACTCACCCGTGGACAGATTACTGAAATAATGGAGCACAATGATGAGCCTGTACTGATCGTATCAAGTGTAAGTAGTGTCTTTTTGGCTAGAGTTTTGATTTTAAAACTTCCAGTTAATTTAGCAAGCTTAATTTATGTTTAATTTTATTTCGGTAGACTAGGGGGGACACTGGGGACAGGCTACGCTTTTGAGGGAATTTCAGCCTAAGGCCTCCTCTGAAAACTGCCTTTAGCCTTTTTGTTAAACTTGGCCTGCGGCTTCACCAAGACACACTGCTGCAGCCCTTATCTGTGAAACTCTGCCTGTGGCGTCAAATTTTGAAAAAAGTATTTTCCGAGTTGGATCATGAAACATACTTTTTATGTAATTTTCTCGTAAGAAATATATTGGAACCATTTTTGAGCAGAAAGAGGCTGTCATCTTGATTATGAGTAAAGAAGTAAACTTTTATTACATTTTCTGGAGATTTTAGACCCCTCGAGAGCTTCAGTGCAAGTATACACATGAGAAGGTAAGGACGCTAGACAGTACCTCAACATTTAGTGTCAGTCAGTCAGTAAGTGAGTGAATCACTATATTGAGCATTATGTAAGAGTGACAGATTGATTATGCCAGAATGTTATACCACTGTATAAGTTAGCATATTAAACATTTGCATCAAAATTACAATGAATATGTAATTTTTGACTTTCTAAAGGAGATTATATTGAAGTGCTCTATTATAACTTTAGCTATCCTCAAATAGTATGGTCCTTTTGTACCATCCCACCCTTGGTCTTTCATTGACCTAAACAATTTTCAAAGTTGCTACCATTTAGAAAAATTGACATGTAGTCTTGTAAGACTATTCAATAAAATTTTATTTATCATGTTTTTTATACAAATTGTTGTTTGAATTAAATCCACATCTAACCCTTTTGGTCTTTCTTCTTGCCATAGTTTTTTTCATAAAATCCTTCACTGTCCAAGGTATTGTTCAATTTGACCATTTGAAGATTGATGGTTGAACGGAGTTGTTATTTGTTCTATGCCGAATTGTTTGCGGCAATGTTTCTCTAATTGGACTGTAGCGGCTAAATGAACGGTTCTACAGCAAAACTAGCACTATTTTCTGTGCCTGATTTGAGAGACAATCTACAACTTTAGTCCTATGACATTTTGCTCTATCTCACCTCCTTCATCCTTAGGTAGAGCTAGATTTTCAATCTGTGCGTGTAAATAAAATTGGTATTGGTTATTAAAAAGTCAGAAGAGGTGAAAGAGATACATTAACAGTTACAAAGGTTTTGGATGTTCCATATGGACAAATGAGAAGTTTGTATTTTTCAAAGTTGCTGCAGTAGTAATGCAACTTATTGTGGTTTTTTTCAACTCAACTAGAAAATGCATCCACGACAAGAAGGATAATTTTACCTACAAATAGCTTAGCAAAATCCACATGTATTTGGGTCTTAAATAACTCGCAATATGGCCAAAAAATAAGAAACTTTTTTGTAGTTGACGAGTTGTATAACAATTACAGTTATATTTTTAATAGAGCTATCAATTTTTGACATCAAATGTATTAACAAGCTAATGATTTCACTTTGACTATTGCATGATGTATCACGTAGATTAAACAAAGTTTGATCTTTCAGCTTCGTGGATTGACTGTTCTTAGACCTCACACGATACAACCTTTGTGTATGGTGAATTCATTCATTTTTTTGTTTTGTGTGTTTCTTTCATGATTGATAGACACTGGGAACAGTGTCTATGTCTGTGTGTTTCAGTATTATAGATTACTTTTGTTTGATTTTGGGCAAATTAAGCTATATTGCTCGTTTATTCAATCAGCTATTTAGCTATTTGTGAGTTCCCTGAGTTTTGTGGAGATTAATACCTGTGTCTGACAAATAACAGGATTTTGCCTCAAATGTTCCTGCCTACAGTGGTTCCAAAGCAATATGCTTCGTTTCCTCTTCACTCTCTTATACTTCGTATGTAGTAATGTTGTTGAACATTCTATCCAAACTTGCAAACCAAGTCCTTTTTGAGTGGTGATGATGAGTGGAATATGATAGGAATAAGTTTAACAAGCAAGGTCCTAGGTTGTGCGACAGATTTCAGTAAACGCTTCCCTAAATTTCAGAATGGGTGCAAAGAGATCTATTTTCTTTCTTCATGCTCAAGTTTGTTTGTGATTGAACTGCAAGCAGTTTGAAATAAACTCAAACCGGTCGCTTCCATAGTACATTTATACCTTGATGTTCTTTGTTCCACGTAGAACAGCTCTAACTCCTAAATGGTTGTCTTTAAACACAGTAGTGTGAACTAAAATGCCCAAAACAGCTTTTAACTCATAAATACAAAGAAGTCAGGCTACTTGAGATTTAACTTTGGTAATTGGCTCTGTTTATTTTTATCTCTTCACTATTATGCTGTAAAATAAGTTTTAACATATCCTCTTCTATACTCAATTCCACGTTCACCGTGCAGTACGGAGCGCCCATACGCCATGTTATCCAAACGGCAGTCTCGTCGTTACTAGCCGTCCAAAAAACATCAACTCTCGCGCAACGCTCCTTTATACACCGAATTAATTATTTTACTTCGGTTGGGCCTATATTTTATTTAGTTTTGTCTTAAACTTACTTTTATTCATAGATAAAAAGAGTTCAGAGAGCAATTCTTTAACACTTAAACAATGTAAGTTAAATAAGATTCAGTCATGTGAAAGTAATAAATTTGGAATGATAATTAACGCAGTTATAGATAAGTAAAAATATGTATATTAAACACCAAATATATTTATTCATATAGGCCATAGGCTACAATTATGATGTCATGATATTCCTATTTTATTTTTATAACTTTACTCACGTTGATTGCCTTCCTTGATTTACTGTAGCAAAGCAACTCCAGATTCAACGCTGACGTGTGACGTAGTTGAGCTATCTTCTCCCTCACTGGACAAGTTTGTCGAAGACCCCGAGAGTTGAATAATTAAAGGTTCCACGTCATCCTGCAAATTATCAATCTTCCACATTTCTTTTTCAATTTTGTCCACGTGATTGCAGTAGTTGTTCCATTGCTCTTTTGTGACGGCCTTAAAGGCGTTTTCAATTAATGGCTCCATTAGCTTGACATTATACGTTTTGTTATTAACAGCCACATGCTTTTTAACTTGGCTCCACACTAATTCTATAGGATTTAACTCGCAATGATAAGGAGGGAGTCTCAGAACTTCGAGTTTATGGGTCTTAGCTATCTCGTCGACAACGTTAAGATTAAAAATATGCTTAATTTTTTGCACCTCAGCGAGCAGTTCTTTCTTCAAGATGTCCGGTGGAAAAGCTACTTGTTTAGCTATTAACCAATTCTTTGTCTTCTTTTTTAGTTTTTGTATTTGGTATTTTTTCCACTTTACGGCTATGGTACGATGCGTTGTCAATAACAACAACAGTACCGGGAGGAACATTAGGGACTAATTGTTCTTCAAACCATTTTTCATATGTTTCTCCATCCGTTTCAGCGTGGAAATCGGCTGCTCCTTTTTTTGCTAAAAATATAAGCTGCGCTCCTTCAACAAAGCCACTTTCTCCTCCTGCATGCACAATAACAAAACGGGGCCCTCGTTGAGTTGGGTCTTTTAACCCCGTCGTCAGTCCAGCTAAGAAAGCATCCTTCGGTGTTTTAATAGTTGTATCTCTCCATATTTTTGAGGTCGCTTGCCCAACATTTACCCATGTTTCGTCCATAAACACAATATTTCTCTTTTGTTTCCTAAACTGCCTCATTGATCTTAAGTATGAATGGCGCCAAACAATTAAATCGTCTCTTTCTAACAATAAAGACTGTCTTCTGCGCTTTTCAAAGCAAAATCCATTTTCCCTAACCAGCCTCCACAGCGTTGTTCTTTTAAACTCGGGAAGATCTGGATCTTCGTTTACTTTTTCTAAAACTGCAGAAAGTGTTGGAGGTGTATTAGTAGCGAAAAAGGAATGTATAATCTTCCGAATAGTTCCAACAACAAACCCATCATATTTAAGTTTCCTACTAGTTTTGTATTCTATTTTACGCGGTGTTTTTCTTGGCGTTACGATATTCCCAGTGCTCTCCTCTTTCCGAAATTTGTAAACCGAGCGCACACTGGTTAAAGTTGCTTCACTAGTTTTTTTAACCCAAAATGTCACATTTTCTTCAGGAAATGATTTTTTGAAGTATTTAAAAACATTAAACACTGTTGTACGGTCGCCACTTTTAATAGGTTTTCCTGCAGATCTCGACGCCATAACACAAAATCAATATGTCGTAATAAACGTATCAAATCTTAGTGTAAAGAATAAAAACTATAAACAAATGTTACACTACGCAATTATGTGTGATAAATAAATAAAACTTAATAAATCACTATATTCACTATAGTCACGTATACAACGCACGTCCACAAAGGCAATTTACCTCCACCAAACTGATCAATTGTTTGGCAGTTGGACTAACGTTTACAAGCCCGTCTTATCAGTAACCATTTGTTATTGTTGTTGCCCTGTCGAGGCATTCTATTTATAATAGAGGACTGTTGACGTCCCCGATAGTAGACAACACAGGACAGATTGTTTCCTTTCCTTCCCACGTTCAGAACCTTATAACTGCGAGAAAAGCGACGGATCAATTTTATTTGTACCAATTTTTCCACGTAATAAATCTATAATCTATTCAAGACAATCCGTTCATATATTAAAAGACACCTACAGGACCCTTATGCAATCATATTATTGTACTTTTTCGGTATTTTGCGTGTTAATTAGATTTTTGAGTTACTGTAGCTGTAGACTAACTAACCAATATTGTTTAGTTAGTCTATGCTGTAACTCGTATATTGTTTCATATTAAAGTAAACCTACAGCACTTAGATGAATTTTAATCACGTTTTTAAAATTTCCTATTACACTTTTATCATAGGCTGTTTTTTTAAAATACCAATCCATAGTGATAAAAAGCATCACAGATAACTGAAACACACATCATATGACCATCTTTATTGTTACGTAGCCTACAGAAAGCAGAAAGTAGTAATATCTACTTTGGCGCCTTCACGCGGGTCGCGAGGACAGTTAACGCAACCCACATAACAAAAAACTTTATATTTACAGTACAGGTAGTAGTTGACCATTTCCCGTAAAATCTGTACTGCACGGTGAACGTGGAATTGAGTATACTATCCACCAGTTCTCCAAATATAGATTACTGACTGTAGTAATTTTATTGAAAGATACAGTAAGTGTTCTGGGGTTAAGTATACACTACAACCTCGATTATGCGGCCTTGTTTCATCCAGTTGTCAGTGTCATCCGGCTTGACAATCAGACAAGCTTAATATTTTTTGTATAAGATAACATTATGGTTATGCAGAATTACAACGTTCAGCCTCGCAACACAAATCTCAAACATGAGTGTTTCTGTTTTCCATTGTGAATATAGTAGGAATTCTTCTATTAATTTGTGCTTTACCAATTGTCTCTGCATAAAAAAAATCTAGGTTGAGAATTTGTTTACTTCTATAACAGCAGCTAGAAAATCCATTTCTTGTAAGGGGAAGGGGAAGTGGAAGAGTTAATTCCTTACATACCCTCAACATTGTCAGTCTTTTGTTTAAACGTATTCAGCTTGACCTGCTGTCAATTAGGTCAGGTATCAGAAGTTGTACTATTATACTTTGTTCTATACAAATTTGCTTACATGAATCAAAAGTGATCTTTGTGTTAAAAACCACAGAAAGTTTTTGTTTTGAAAGCTTTAAATTGTTTTAAATTTAATTACAGAATGTGGAGCGTATTGCAGATGCAATGATGTTTGGGTGGCCAGAAAACTGTGAGGTTTGCAAGGAAGGCAAGTTGAAATACAAGAGTCTACAAGGAGGCTACAAGTGCCGTGGTAATCTTACCGAATGGGTTCAGTGTGACAATGTTGTGTTGGAACCCAAGAGGAGACCCTTCTCAATACCCCCAGAGTTGGAGGAGGAGTTTGCAGCAATGTAAGTCAATACTATATCAGTCTTTATGGTAGTTGAGTAAAGGGACAGGGTAATAGGGTAATAAAATATATTATAGATATATAAACTAAAACAGATATATTAAAATATGTTTTTGGGAATGGCCTACTTTATCAAGTAATACTGCCATGCTTTGCTCAGGAATGTGCATGTTGTTTGATAATTCCTTATATATAAAACGTGAAGCCGGTATAAAAAAAGCAAAACTTATTTCCAGGCCAATTTTAATGTTTTATGTGTCAAAAATTTGCCCCTATTCATAGTTGTGCAATAATCTATTAATTGTTGAATAATTTAACCCAGAAAGGCACGGGAAGCCATCAAAGAACATTTTTATGTCACAAGAATAGAACGGAGAGATATAAATTAGTCAAAAATTAACAGCTGTTGAAATGTAAATAATGTTGTTTATGAAATTTTAATAGTTGTTGGAATGTAAATAATGTTTATAATACTGAGATTATAGATCTTTATTAACCCATTGACCTATGAGTTTATTTGCACTGCGCAGTCAGTTATTCATCCTATTAAAGTCAAGGAAAATATAAGCATTGGGCAAAAATTCATAAAAAATACAATTTTCAAATTAGAGCAAAAATTTTTATGTTTTCATTTTCATAATTAAAGAGGCTTAATATATATATATATATATATATATATATATATATATATATATATATATATATATATATATAGTTTATGTGTACCTAAGAAATAATTACAACACAATAATATAAAATTTTAAATGTTTGTTGTTTTTATTTTTATAAATTTTGAAAGTGTATGTATTTTTTTAGTAAACATTAACAATTATTATTGAGTTGCTGTAGTTTTTTTGACAGTTTAAATACTTCTCTTCGAGAAAATATTATAGTTTATAAATAATTTTTTAAAATCATTAAAAAAAAAATTTCATTTTAACTTTAGGCAAAACATGTTTACCTAGAACTACAGGAAGTTAAAACTTGAGTGGGAGTTCAATTTATAATATATATATACAGGCCTTCCACTTGTCCTACTTTTCCTACTTTTCCTACTTTTTCAAAAAATGTCCTACTTTGTCCTACTTTTTCAGCAATGTCCTACTTTTCCTACTTTTTTTGAAATTTCAGGAATAATCCACTATTTTACCCCAAAAATACAGATTTGCTTGGAATTTTTAGCCTGTTTTTTAAAAATAAATTAAATATTACATATACACTATAATTCGGAGGCTTCAAAGTAAAGCCATGGTAAAACCATGCAATTTGGATGATGGGTTTTAGGATTTATAGTGTGATGTGTGGAATTTTGTATCTATTTTGCTCTTTGTGCGTTCCCGACGATGTGTTTTTTTGTATGTGGGACTGTGTTAAGGATTCTGAACCTACCCGACCCTAAAGGTAAGCCTTTTTCTTCTAAAATACTCACTATGTACCGTATGTAAGACCAAGGATCATTTTATTTTTTATATTAATAGGCAGTTTTAAAAAGATTTATTGTATTTGTAAAATAAGAAGTGGGTGGATGGAGGGCGTTTAGGCTTCTAAGGTGGGTTGGAAGCCTGCTCATCAGATAGGATTTAATTGACAAGAGCTGCTTGTGAATTAATTCCTGTCTGATGAACTTACACCAATAAAAGGCTAATAAAATAATTGTATTCTGTGTAAAAATCCTTCTCAACTAAACGGTTTACATACATTTTTGCAATTTATAAGTAGCAAAGCTACCTTTCAAATCTTGGCATTTTATAACTTGATGTGTTTTATATATATTAGCCTTATATTGTGTTTTATATATATATTAGCCTTATAGTGTATTTTATATATATATATTATTATTTTCAATGGTTTTATGCTTATTTTCTAATGTGTTTAATTTGTTTCAGGCAGTAAGATGATGGAATAGTTTATAGTACAAAAAATGCCACGGGAAACACATTTCAAAGAAGACTGGCTTTTGAGCCAAGATTCTAACAAGCATCTTATGTCTTTGTGGTGCAAGAAAGGCAAAAATGACTTTGAAGTGCATTGCAAGATATGTAATCATTATTTTTCCTGTGCAAATAGAGGCAAAGACCAACTAATTAAGCACAGTGAAACTAAAAAACATTATTCAAAAGCGAATGTTGCATTCTCTGCTCGGCAAACTGTTTTCACAGTGACAGAAAGCGGTAGTGTCGCAACAACATCAGTGCTAAAGGAAAGTGCGGTTACTTTGGAGGATCCTATTCGTGCGGAGTTAATATGGGCTTTCAAGCTAGCCCAATCAAACTTTTCTTTTGCTTCTTGTGATGGTCTTCATGAAGTGTTTACATTAATGTTTGGTGAAAGTGCCAAGAACTTTAACATGGACAAAACCAAAGCTTCATATTTGATTTCCTTTGGATTGGGTCCTTTCTTAGTTAAAGAACTAACCAGGGATATTAGAGAGTCAAACAACTTTTATACTTTGTGCCTCGATGAGACGACTACAACTCAAGTTAAAAAACAACTTGACCTCTACGTAAGGTATTGGTCACCACAGCAGGTAGCAGAACCAGTCCAATGTCGGTATTTAACTTCGATATTTTTGGGCCATGCTGAAGCAGAAACCATGTTTGATGCAATCATCAAATCATCTGAAATTGAAGGTGTCTCAATTTCAAAAGCTATTATGGTGTCAATGGATGGTCCTAATGTGAACAAGTCCCTTTTTACCAAACTTAACTCACAGGTTAAATCTTTAGGTTCCCCAGGTCTAGTGGACATTGGACCTTGTTCTCTCCACAAAGTCCACAATGCTTTTGGAAGTGGACTTCGTGACCATCCATTTTCACTGATAGATGAATTTGCAACTGACATCTTCAAATTTTTCAAACTGTCTGCTGCAAGAAGAGAAGATTACAAGAAAAGTCAAGAGCTAATGCAAGTAGAAGAACATTTTTTTTGTCAGTATGTAAATAGCAGATGGTTGAGTATTGGTCCAGTCTTGAAAAGACTTATCGAACAGCATGAGGCACTGAAACATTATTTTTTCAAGTTTTTGCCACAAAACCAAAGTTCAAAGAGTCTCGACAAGAATTATAAGTACCAAAGAATCTGCTCTGCTTTGAAGAATAACATTCTTCTTCCTCTAATGCAGTTTTTGCTTCATATCAGTGCTGTATTTTCTAAGTTTCTGACAATGTTTCAATCTGAACAACCATTGGTTCATGTACTGTATGATGAAATGAACCATTTAATGAAGACTCTTTTGAGAAAATTTATCAAAGCTGAAGAAATTGAAAAACACAAAAACAACATCAGTCACATAGAGGTAAAAAAATCAAACTTGCTTGAGTTTAAAGACTTAGAAGTTGGAAGTGAAGCTAAAAAAACTCTACTTTCATTAAAGATCCTTGACAAAGAAAAGTCTGAGTTTTACCAAGCTATAAGTTCTTTTTTTATTACTGTGACCAACAAGCTAATGAAAGATCTGCCCATCGACAACAAAATACTGAAAAATATGCAGTGCCTGCATGGGTTGGCAAGAAAAGAAGAAAAAAGCTATGACATGTTCAAACGGATAATCACCCAAGTACCACATGGTCTGACAGAGGAAAAAATTGATAGACTTAAAGAGGAATGGTTAGGATACCAATCAGATTTGGATGTAGCAGAAGATTGGTATATCCAATCGAAGACACAGACTGAGGTCAAGTACATGAGGGTGGATTCCTACTGGAATAAAGTTTTTCAACTAAAGACATCAACTGGTAAACCCAGATATCCTCAGCTAGCTAGTTATTTGCCCTCACTTCTAACACTAGCACATGGAAATGCAGATGTTGAGAGAGGGTTTTCTATGAACAATAATATTGTGACCAATGAAAGGAAGGCACTCAATGAGCATACCATAATTGGCTTGAGAGTTGTAAAAGATTTTGTAAGAGTCAATGGCAAAGTAGAAAATATTAAAATAACAAAGAGAATGGTAGATGCAGCTAAAGGGGCAAGCTCCAAGTACAAAGAGTATTTAGCTCAAAGAAAAGATGAAGAAGTAAGGAAACAGAAGGAATCTGCTGAACAAAAAGAAAAAGAGGCATCTAAAGAAAAAGAGATAAAAGCAAGAAATGAGATCAAAGCTGCTGAAAATCTTCTAGAAGAAGGCAAGAAGAAGCTCCAGTTGGCTATGAAAAGGAAAGACTTTGCAGAAGTGTCATTAGCCTCAGAGATGATTGACATTTCAACCAAACGATTAAAAACAGCTAATGAACTTTTGATACATAAATAATGGTTTAGTTTCCTTTCTCTAAGTATTTTTTAAATACTACATTATGAAAAAATATAAATAAGTTATGTATTTCTATTCTTTTGTAGTAAAAGAGAAAATAAATTATAAAGAGCGGGGACATGCATGAATTTTGGGTTGAAATAATTTTTTAAAGTGTTATTTCTATTTATTTATCTCATAAATTTAACATTCATTTGTGAGTCATTAGGTAAGACCTAATTTATTAGTCATAAATTTAGATTAATGCCCGTTTGAACTAATCTTAGTATATTGTAGGTTCAAATGAGAACAAAACTACTTCATAGTCTTGGATTTAGTTTTCAGTATTATTTTTGCTTCGATAAATTCAGCTGTTTTAGCTCTCAATTCATGCATGCGGAACGAGGGGGGTCCCCGTATGGAATACAATTAATAAATAATAATAATACAACGCTAAGTGTGACTGTTGCGCCTTTCGTTAAATGTCCTACTTTTTTCATTAAAATGTCCTACTTTTTTTCTCAGACCTAGTGGAAGGCCTGGCCAAATACCACTGACTCACTGATCACTGTTTTTCAAAAACCACTAAACCTCCGATGCTGAAATAATATAGGATGATTGGCCCTCTATTGTAGGCGTACAATAAGAAGGGATTTTGAAAAATTCTTCATAGTTCCAAAATGGCACCCTTTTTTTACCCCCAAAACTACCCCAATGTATTTCTTATGGGAAAATCACAAAAAAGTATTATTTCTGGCCTAACTTGAGGAAAATCTCAAGTAAAAGTTTCAAACCTTTACACTTCTACACACGTAACAAACGTGCAACTTATACATGAGTTTCAGCCTAAAAAGTTAAAACTTGGGTATCGGGGGCCCAAAACTGAAATTAAAAAAAAAATGTAAAGTTTTTAGTACTGATGTTATCTACACAAGTGGGGTATCAAATAAAGCTATTTTTCTCTTGAATACAAATATACCATCAGATTTTGAAAAGAGCAATTAATAAGGGGCATATATGCCCCTAAAAGAAAAAAATAATTTGAAATAAAAAAGGGTAAAATTAATATAAACCACCCTAGTGGGGTATCTACTCCCCAATCACACTATATCATTGTATTTGTGAAGAGACAACGTGTATATTACCCTTAACATTGGGTAATGTTAAACTAATATACCCAAGTAAGGTATCGAATTAAACGTATTCTTCAATTAATTACTAATATACCATCAGATTTTAGAAAAGACATTGTTTATTTGCTCCACTGCCCCTAAAACCAAAATTCATGGTCAAATTGCCCAAGAATCCGTAGGCCGATCTCCCTGTCAGCCCCTCACAAGGCGACATGCCAAGAGCTAAGAGCCAGCTTTTATCAGTCGTTTGAGCTGGACGGACGTATACAGGCGTGTGCTCCGCACTCGTGTCAAGGTCACGCGACACACGTGCAGTTTTCGTTCAGTTTTAACCTGCAAATTTTAAAGAATTATAGTGTATTGATAAATATATTTAATTAATTATGGCCGGTAACTGTGGTATTTGTGCTAATCCGTGCGAAGAGTGTGACAGTGTCAAATGTGTGGGAAATTGTGGAAATTACTTCCACAATAGGTGTGTCTCGGCAGACGTGAAAACAAGAGGTTCGAAGAAAGAATTTATGTGTGAAACATGTAAAAAGGAGAAGAATAAATCCACCTCATCTATAGGAAGTAGTAAGACAACTCCTGGAACCGCATTGACGAAGGAGTTCCTAGTCAGTATGATGGAAGCCTTTAAAGCTGAGGTCTTTAACGAGCTGAAAATAGTTACTCAAGAGTTCGGCGAGTTTAAGACTTCATTGACATTCTTCTCGGATAAATTGGACGAATGTACTAAACACCTGGAAGAAACACAGAAACATTACAAAGAAATTAAACAAGAAAACGAGTGCTTAAAGAAAGAAAATATTAACATTAAGCAAGAAGTGAAAGAGCTGAAGATTAGGATGCGACACATGGAACAGTACTGCAGGAAAAATAACATAGAGATAGCGGGAGTCCCACAGACCAACAACGAGGATGTCATTAGTGTGGTGGAGGACGTAGGTCATTTATCATAGCTTATTTGAATCTATGATAAATGCAGTAAAAGCAAAGATTAATATAATAATTTTAAGTGAGGTGTGGATTAAATCAGAAGAGGTTTCTTTCTATAAATTACCGGGTTACAATTTGTATAGTAAGTGTAATGATAGTTATGCAGCGGGGGGCATTGTTGTATATATAGATTGTAAGTTTAGTGTTAGAGAAATAGACCTTGAATGAAAACTACAGATTGCCTGGTATTAGAAGTAAAAAAAATAGATACATATTTCACCCTCATAGCTTTGTATAGAATGCATAGATTTACAATTAAACAATTTTTAGTTGATCTGGAAGACTTGCTTATTGATATAAAACACTACTGTTTTTTAATTGGAGACATTAATCTGAATTTAAATTGCAATTCAATAGAGCGTGAAAATTATGTAAGCTTAATGAGTAACTTCAGTTTTGTCCCGCTAATTAAACAAACCACCAGAGTGGGTTATAATTCAAAATCCTGCATAGATCACGTTTTTGTAAGACATAAAAATATAAATGCCGTTTCAGCAGCGATATTTGATGTGGGACTGTCCGATCACTACGTATAGGCTTAAAATTACAGATAGAAAAAGAGATTGTTGAAGAACAGCCAAATTTGAAAGAGCATGTAACAACTGATTTCGACAAGGTTTTGTTGGAGCTTGAAAAATGCAACTGGGACCAGATATTGAATAATAAAGATATTAACGTATGTATAGATAGGTTTTATGATAGTGTAAATAAATGCTTAGAACATAATTCGTTGAAACGTGTTATTGACAATAAATTTGTAAAAGCAAAGGAAAAAAGCCCATGGATCACGAACAAAATTTTAAGAAAGTTAGATTTGAGAAATAAACTGTATAAGGGTGTGAAAAAGAGGCCATATGATTTAAAATTTAAAAATTATTACAATACCTTTAATACAGCGCTGACTAAGGAAATAGATTCAATTAAAAACGATTATTATCGAGACAAATTCAGACAATGTAATGGAAATACAAGGGAACAATGGAAACTAATTCATAAATTAACTGGTGATAAGGAAAGAAAGCCGCTGAGTAGAATAGTTCTCGACAACGGAAGGGTGGTGAATGATAAGCAGGAAATGTGTGACGAGGTAAACAATTACTTTGTTAACATTGAGCCGATAACGCCAACTGATAGCTCTGTAGTAGATACAAGCTTTCCTGGGCAATGTGGTTCATTCTTTATATCCCCAATAACTAGAGATGAAATAGAAAAAACTATAAATAGTTTAAAAAATAAAAAGTCATGTGGTATTGACAATTTATTAGTATATATTATTTAAAAAATCTCTACTAAAGTATCACATGTTTTGGAGTACATATTTAATTTAAGTTTTGAAACAGATGTATTTCCTGAAAAATTTAAAAATAGCATAATTATTGCCATACCAAAAAAACGGAATTCAGAGCAAGTAGACAATCTAAGACCTATAAGCCTTTTTGCCAGTGTTGTCTAAGGTATTAGAAAAATTAATGAAAAGTAGGTTGATTGATTTCCTTAACAGTAATTCCTTTTTTTGCAATAGACAATTTGGCTTTACAAAGGGAAAATCTACTGAGACTGCACTTTTAGGATTTATAGATATAATATATGAGGCATTAAACAGCAATAAAAAAACATCGGCGTTGTTTATAGACTTTAGAAAAGCATTTGACATGGTCAACCATGATATACTTTTGAAGAAATTAGAAATGGCTGGAATAAGAGGTATTCCGCTTAACTGGTTCAGATCATATTTGATGGGAAGAAAACAGATAGTAAACATTGGCAAATTATATAGTGAGCCAAAAACTGTAAAAAAGGGCGTACCACAGGGATCGGTACTATCTGCTAATTTGTTTTTAATATTTATAAATGGCCTGTTAACACAAAATTTTTATGGTAAAGTGACAGCTTTTGCAGACGATGTTTCTCTTACATACGCAAACTACGACAAAGAGATAGTATATAATCAAATGATGCAAGACCTTGATCTACTAAATTCTTGGTGCAATTCAAATTATATGTTAGTGAATGTATCTAAGACAAAGTACATTAATTTTGGTTTTGATAGTTTTGAGTTTGCTTATAATATCAAATTTCACGATAAAATGTGTAAAAATAGAAATACTTGTATAACTGCCAAGAAGTGCAAAAAGTAGAGGATTTCACTTATTTAGGAATAAGAGTGGACCAAAGGCTGTCATGGAAACAACATATCACTCAACTGAATAACAAGTGCAGGTCAAGCATTAGAAATTTTTATTTTCTAAGACATGTATGCGATGTGGATTTATTGAGATCACTTTATTATGCACTAATACACTCAAAATTACAATATGGAATTTCTTGCTGGGGAGGTACATTCAAGACACACATAGAAAAATTAAAAATAACTCAGAATCACATAGTTCGTGTATTGCTGTTTCAACGGAGACGCGAAACAACATTTACACTTTATCAATCTTTAAAAATTCTTCCAATGCGGCACTTGTACATATTTAAAGTATTAAGATTGTTTTATATCAAAAGTGGGCAAAATAGAAATGAAAATGTGCAAAATCCAGGCTATTTGACTCGAAATATTTCAAGGGGAAATGTTAGAAGGCCTAGTAGAGTAAATAAAGATGTGTTTAAAAATTCCTATCTTTTTTTAGCACCAAAATTATACAATTTTTCACCCATAGAATTAAAGCAAATTATGAGTACAGTGAAATTTTCAAAAGAATTAAAAAATTGGTTACTTGATCAAAAAGATGTACAAAACATGTTTGATGTTATAGTTTAAATTTAACAATCTTAAGAAAAAATAGTAAAAAGTAATAATAAGAGTTGCCTTATATATTGTAGTATGTTCTTTTTGTTCATTATTAGTATAGTATAGTGTAAACTTGTAAATATAGAATTTTAGGTTATGATTAGGAATAAAATAAATCTATTAATAGTAACACTATTTTGTTAAGTTGTTTTTTTAAGGGGAATATTGTGTTTCGTTTGTATTGGAATAAGGATTGCCAAATGCCACAGGAGCCACGTTATCAGTAGAAGCAACATAATGACTGATAATTAGTGACAGGCATAGTGGACACCAGCCATCATTACTGGAAGAGATGGCGGTATTTATTTCCATAGAAACTGTATGATTGATTTGTAAAACTGAGGAAATATATTCATTTATTCATTCATTTATTCAGACTCAATAATGAGACTGTAGCAGAGTGCCTTGGTGAGGCCGCAGGCCGAACTTTCCACCGCTAGGCCATAGGCCAATTTCCACAAAGGGGCCTTTAACAGACCACCCTGGCGAGGCCGCAGGCCGAGTTCTACAAAGCAAAGGGCAGAGTCTCTAGGCGAGGCAGAAGGCCGAGCTTCCTTCACGAGTGTAATGAGTGACAGGGTTGGCACGCAAAGCGTGCAGGGGTACCCCTAGAATATCTATATTAATAAATAAATAGAATTTAAGTATTTGAAAATTATAAGACAAACTTTATACTATACAAATAAAATAAAAATAGAAAGTTACACCAGTGGTATTCCTTTAGTCATGGTCCCGCCATGACTAATAACAAAACATACACACTCGTCTGCTTATGTTACAATCACAATCAGAATGTTAAATTTGATTGTAAAACAAACCAGCTGATTGTTACAAAGCTGACAAGGAACAGAAAGCAATATTGAAGCACATGAGTAACAATAAATTGGTTATTATTGTAATACACATCATTGTTCAACTAGCAAATATCATAGTTTTGCTGATTTGTGATGTATTTTTAGGTTATAAAACAATACAAAAACAATTTTAAAAAAGGAGAAAAAACTGATATTCAAAATTATAGACCAATATCCATGCTTCCCACTATCTCTAAAATTTTTGAAAGAGCCTTTTGTGAGCAACTAGTCAATTTCTTAGAAAAAAAATAATTTAATTCGTGACTGTCAACATGGTTTTCGTAAGGGAAAGTCTGTCATTACGGCAGCAACGGAATTCATTGAATCTGTAATTAATTCATTGGATGAGAACAGAAAGGTAATGGGAATATTAATGGATCTGAGCAAAGCTTTTGATTCTATTCCTCATTCATCTCTTTTATTTAAATTATATAATTTAGGGCTAAGGGGTCAATCATATGATTGGATTGAATCTTACTTAAGTAATCGAAAGCAATTTGTCGAAATATCTCATCAAGATGGTAAACATTTCAGAAATCATTACAAATCTTCAGTGAAAACAATTAAATATGGTGTCCCACAGGGCTCCATTTTAGGTCCTATTTTATTTGTTTGCTTTTTAAATGATTTTCCAAAACTGTGCTCTTCGAGTAAAATTTGTTTGTATGCTGATGATACAAATATAAATATTAATGCTCCATCTTGGGAAGAAATTGAAAGTAAGCTGGATGAGAACTTAACTCATCTCTGTCAGTATTTTAATCAAAATGGTTTGCTTTTAAATTTAGAAAAAACCAACTGTATAGCTTATCAAACAAAGAGTTGGAAAAATAAACCTTTAAATTATACTGGTAAATTTGAAATTTCTCAGGTTAAAGAGATAAACTTTCTAGGGTTAACATGTGACATGAATTTAGACTGGGATCTTCATGTTATGAAAGTTTTGTCCAAAGTATCATCCGGTATATTTGCAATAAGAAAATTAAGATATCTTTGTGACATAAACACTTTAAGAATGGTTTATTTTGCATACATACATTCCACCATTTATTTTGGTATATCCTTGTACGGTGCAACAAATTTAAAAAATCTTGAATCAATCTTAATAATGCAAAAGAAGGCAATAAGAATCATATTAAATTTGAAACCTCAAGTTTCAGTTAAAGAAAAATTTGCCGAACTACAAATTCTCACTGTCTATGGAATGTACATTTACGAAGTAGTACTATCCATTAGGTCAAAAATCGGACAGCAGAAACTTAATGGCGATAATCATCATTACTATACTAGACAGCGGAACGAATTAACCATTCCCTCTCATCGATTGGCACTATTTTGTAAAAAACCACAGTATGCAGGAATAATATTTACTAGTAAATTACCCGAAAATATCAAATCAGAAACATCTTTATCAAAATTTAAGAACAAACTTAAAATATATTTAATAAATAAAACTCTGTATTCACTTGATGAACTGTAACAGTAACACAAATGTAAATTACAAATTTCATATTTTATTCACTTCTATAAGGATATTATTTTAATCATAATTTTGCAAAGACATGTATATGGTATGTATTAAGTACTATTTTAATTTCATTGACTTAGGTTAATACTTGACACCATTCAATGTATTCTTGTAATACTAATGAATAAAGAAGATATAAATAAATAAATAAATAGACAAGTGGTAGCTCATATACAGTATTTCGGTCTTCACTGATATTTTATTACTTTTAACCATTTGATGCAATGGTTTATTTAAAAGGCTTTGTTACCATCACGGAACAGTTCCGTGATAGCAATTTGACACTTGATCGGCCATCACGGAACGGTTCTGTGAAAATTGGCCAATGGGTTAATGTTGGAGAGAAAGCTTGATTTTTTTCAGTGGAAGTTTGAATTATAAGTATAATGAAGTGAATGCATGTCTGTGTGTATATAATCATCAACCGTTAAATCAAACTTTTGAAATAGACTTAGTAATAACAAGGTGTTTCTATTTAGACTATGAATAGAGTGCAAATCAAGCTCAGTGAGTGAGCTACTATAAAGAAACTTATATAATATAATTTTGCGTAATACAGTTTAATCACTAAAATTTTTAGTTAACTTACATGCTGAGGTGTAAAAGCGTAGCGAGAGATGGATATTAAAATCCATTATTTACTAAAGTTTATTGTAG